>JBBBDQ010001388.1:1067500-1282500 GCA_037127315.1 Ascarosepion bandense
TTTCAGCTGTTCAATGCTCTGGTCTTCTTCAAACAATTGGGATTTTGAACCAAACCTTTATTTTGTCCACTGGAATAGATTGTTTCAGTTATTTTCCTTTAGTTATTTTCTAATAGATTGTTTCAGTTATTTTCCTTTAGTAACTTAACTCTTCAAGGCTTTGTTCACCTCTGCTGTGTTCAGATCTTGAATTTATAACTTTTTGGTTTAAGCCACCGGATCACTTCAACTCAGGCTTTTATCCACTGGAGACTATTTGGGTCAAGTCATGTGTCTGTGTCCTCAAGGATGTATGGCCCAGTGGATAAAAGTGACTTGACCAAAAGAGTTGTGGTTCAATACCTGGCTACAGCAGTGGCGAACAAAAACTTTGTTGAGTTAAATAGAGACAACTAAGACGTCCAAAAATGGCATAACTCATGGAATAAGAACAATATACCCCAGTGATTGGAATGAAGGGTTTGGTTCGAAATTTCAGTCATCTGAAAAAGATCTGTGTGTACAATGGTTGATACATTGTGAATCTAACAATAAAGATGAGGACAACAGTCTGAATAATATAAATAGTGTAAATAATTACATTAACTCATCTGAGAAATATAGACAGATATTGAAGGTAAATATTCCAACAAAGATGAGGACAACAGTCCAAACAATGTAAATAGTGTAAATAATTACATTATCTCATCTCAGAGATATAGACAGATATTGAAGTTGAATATGACAACAAAGCTGAGGACAACAGTCTGAACAATGTAAATAATTCCCCCCCCATGTCTAAAATTTCATTAAAACAATTTCCATACTGCTTAAACATATGTTTATAATTGATTTGATGATTTAAAACTCTTAACTGAATTTCCTTTAATAGTTTTCTAGAGTACCTTTTCATTGAAAACCTTTTTTATTGTTCATATGTAGACAAGTCTATGTAAGTTTATCTCTTCTTAAGATTAATAATTGGCAATAAAACTTGACACTATCTTTTACCCTCATACGCTAGTTTGTAGTTATGCTCGGTGAAGTTTCTAAGGCAAGAATACGTATTATGTGGCAAAAGAGATTTTGTGAAGATCCTTAGGATGTCAAAGACGATGAATATTATGGATGCCTATAGATGCCAAAAACCAGTGAGAATGTTCAAAAACATCCAAGAAATTGTTTGAAATGATCAATGATCATCAGTATAAGAGAAGATTTTTCTATCCATTTAGACCAAAGCTTTTCAGTTGATGCATTGCCCAGTAATCGAATTGATATTTTTACGATATGTCTGATAAACATGCCTACTTCTACTGATGTATAAAATGTCCTGAAAATCTATCTGCCTTACTAAGATGGTAATCCAAATTATAATGTTTGGCTTCTTGGTTAGATTTTTGGAAGTAAATTGGATCAAGTAGCTTCTCAACTCCCCCTCATATAACAGCAAACTGAAGATACAAACAGATGAAAACTTTCAGGTGTTTTTTTTTTGGCTCACCAATTGACTAATGTATACAATATGATTCACACCTGCACATTGTGATTTGACTTATATAAAGTCTTGTTTTTGATAGCCACACTTTATCAGCTGAAAAGTTCTTGGCCTGACCAGGAAGGAATTTCAAAATAAACTTGTGTGCATGTGTCTGTGTTATATATGTACACATAGAAACATATATATATAATTTTATTTTATTAAATTACTTGAATCTGAAACAGAAAAGTAGGAAGGTAAATTCCAAGAACCCAGTTTGTTTAACCCAATTCTCAATTTAACGACCTCCCTTCCTTAATCCTTCGTTTATCAAGCTAGACATGCCAAATTTCCCATCTCTTCACTTACAACTATCTAAAAGTAAAAACCAAAAATAGACTGTTTTCAAATTTTTTTTGTGACATATATTTCTCAAATTTTAACTGTTATTTATTTTTTTATTTCTTTATCTTTTCTCATTTTGATATAGACTGACTGTTGCTGAGGAGACATGTGATCTCTCTTAGGGATTTCATGTTGAAATGTTCATTCAACACTTTTTAATTTTGAAAATTTATTTCAATTTATATATATATATATATATATATATATATATATATATATATATTCATACTGATATATCTCAGAATGTGATATATATCAATATGAGGTTGTTAAGTGGTTAAAGCAAATGTAATCCAGTAGAACAATCTAGTCTGTAGCGGTAGTTGTCGTATGCAGTGTCCTGGGGCATAGGCATAGTCAATAGTAGACCAATGGTGATAGATCTCTAGATTTTTAAATTCCCAGAGGTTGTAGCCACCAGGAAAGCAAGTATATAGAAGGGAGTTCCACAGGCGGGAAGTGCAAGAGAAGAAGCTGCTGGAGTAGAATTGTTGGTTGCATATGACATTTCAGCCATTGTATGCTCTGACCTTTTTCAGGTGACTAGAATTTTGAACCGAGCCCTTTATTTCAATCATTGGAGTAGATTGTTCTCATTCCATAAGTCATACCACTTTTGGATGTCTTATTTGTCTCCCATTAACTGAAAGTTATTTTTGTTCCTGCTGATGTCAGGTATTGAACTCACAACTCTGGGCCAAATCACTGGATCCAACCAACGCTTTTTTCCACTGGGCTTTGTGTATTTGAGGACAGTGCATGACAGTATCTGAATTTTTGGGACTTATAAACCTAATGTCTCAGAAATCATTTTTTACCGGAGCTCATCTTGGTGTTTGTAATTGGTTTTCTTTAACACTCTGTATTACTGGTTCCCATATAGTATTAATTTCTATCCTCATCCTGCGGCCTTGGCCGAGATAGAACTCACTACACCCTTCCAATATTCCCTGTGCATTTGGAACCCTGGCGTAGTTTATAGTGAAATTCATAATCTTGTCAAATAGCTGAATACTTGATACTTCGCCAGGGCTACCAAGCATGTTTTTATTGTGACACCAACACTGGATGGGTTGCCTCCAGGCCCCTTCCTGTTATTTAACCCATAACTGGAGTGAAGGGAAGGATTAATACCTTTCCCAAGGGTACCAGTGCTTAAGTGAATACAGGTATTCAACTGAAATTCGAACTCGGCTCACCAATTTCTCTTTCCAATCCGATATCCACTTCACCACAATACACATCTGTCACTGAACACTTACAGAACTTGATATTCCCAAGCAGTCACTCATCTAAGTACTGACCAGGCTCACGTTGCTTAACTTTGGTGATCGAACGAGAACCGGTATATTCAATGTGATATGCCGTAAGATATATTAATTTCTATGCTTGGCCAGCTTAGGAGATTTTTGTGGCCCAGCATATGCGCTGATTCTGTAAATTTCATATTTTCCAGGAGTGTTCTCAATCTATTATTTTAACTTCATCCCACAGGGAAAAGTGATCATTTTTTTCCATTCATATCTGGCCAACTACACTTGATTTTTTTTTTTCCATTTGTATTCCGCTGTGTTCTTGTAGCTTTATCATGCATAATTTTTCTGTTTTTCTTTTAGTAATAATAATATATAGGTTCCAATCACAGGGTAATGTCACCTAAAAACATCCCCCTAACCTCAAATTTAGGGACAAATCCAAGACATACAAGCTGGGAATTCTTCCTAACCAATAAAAATGAACCAGTATTTACATTATTCAGACTATTGTTGCCATCTTTGTTTCCATTTGTATGACGTTTTGGCCATTGTATGCTCCGGCCTTCTTCAGGTGCTATTAATTTCGAACCAAACACTTTATTACAATCACCGGGGTATATTGTTCTAATTCCTTGTGTAAAGCCCAATTGGAAGTCATGAGTTATCTCCCTCTAACTTTTCAAGTTACTTGTTCACCACTGCTGAAGCCTGGTATTAAACTCACAACTCTAAGAGTCAAGTCAGGAACTAACCAATGTCTATATCCAGTGGATACATATACCCCAGTGATTGTAATAAAGGGTTTAGCTTGAAATTCCTAGCACTTGAAGAAGGCCAAAGTGTCCAACAGCCAAAACATTGTACAAATAGCAACAAAGTTGAGGACAATAGTTTGAGTCATGTAAAATACTACCTCATCTCAGAAATATAGACAAAAATGAACCACTTCTCAGTTTTATCCACAATATTTTTGTTCTTTCTTGTTTTGAAGTCAGAACACTATATTCACTTGTCTGTATCTCTTTTGCATATAAGCACCATACTTGTGAACTTTTTGCCTTATTATAGTTGTCTTGCCTATTTTTGACTTCGATATGTATTGTTTGCTTAGTATTATTTTGCCTTGTTCTTTTTCTCCTTTTCCTTATTTTTTATTGGAAATTTTTTCAGTTCTTTTCATTGAAAATTTTTGCCAATTGCACTTAACCATGGCCAATTACTCCAGAATATGTATACATGTGTGTGTTTGTCAGAATTCAGACATAAATAAATATATCTGCAAAAAAAAAAGAAAAAAATCTAGAAAAAATTATAACGTAATAAAATTTGCTGCATTATTATTTGATGTAAAATTTTCTGAAATTTTGTCATTGGAAAAGTGGACCACTCCTACCCTCATTTAGAATTAGGGACTACCACAAAATTTTTGGTGAAGGGAAAAAAGAGACAAACAAAAAGTAATGAACCAATCAAAAAGATAAGAATATTTTTGTCATGGGAATGTCTAAAATATTATGTTACGTTTTTGATAGATATTTCTTTCATCTTAATTTCACATGATTTTTATCCAGTTATTAGGGACGACCACAAGATTTTTGGTGAAGGAAAAAAAAAGAGACAAACAAAGAGTAATGAAGCAATCAAAAAGATCATATTTTTTTAATTATTATAAAATTGATTATAAAGTAACAAAATTCATTATATTTCTCTTCCTTCTTCTTTCCCCTTTTTCCTTCTTTATAGTTCCTGACAAAATACTATCCTTTTTTTTTTTGTTAAAAGTAACTTTTAACATTTTCCCAATTCGCTTTATTCTTGTTTTGTCATCTTTCTACTCAAAACTCTTTAAGTTGCTTACTCACTGTTTCTTGCTTGTTAAAGTCTCCAAGTACTACTTAAGTAAATAAAGCAACTGAAATTAAAATGAAACAAAGACCAGTTGAAAATAAACCATAATTGATAAGGCTTCAACTAATTAGAATTTAACATAATTTCTACAAATACTTTCATGGTTTCTGCTCCGATAAACTTAGCTTACTGGTACCCCCTATATATAAATTTACTCGCACAACAAGATTAGCAACTAGGTCCCACTGTGAAACCAATAAAATGGAAATGCAAATTTTACTCCAGCATCTTCATTTCTCGCACTTTCTGCCTGTGGAATTCCCTTCCATTTACTTGCTTCCCCGACAGCTATAATCTCCAAGAATTTAAATGTAAAGTCAATAGTCATCTCCTATCTCACTAACTTGCATCCTCTCTCTCATGCTCCCTTCTCTGTCCACTCCACTCTCATCAGTATACTCAATAAAAAAAAAAAATATTCAGTCCGTTAAGTTCCATATGTGATACATGCTTAGGTGATCATGTCTCTTTTGATCTATGACTAAGCAGATTTTCCTGCAGTAGGTTGCCATTATTTTCTGTGGTAGACTGGTTGCCAACCAAGGCTATAGAACTCAATCTGTCCTGCTATTCAACTTACAGCTGGAGGGAGAAGAGATGTATTCATACCTTTCCGAAAGGTATTTGCACGTAAATGGATGCAACAAATTCAATTGGAATTTGAACTCTGCTCTCCAGTTTCACATTCCAAGCTGATATCTATTGCACCACAACACTACTGCTAATCAGTCAGTCAGTTAAGTGCCATACATGGTAAACGCTTGGGTGATCATGTCTCAAAAAAGACATGACTGACTAGGCAGAAGATTATCCCGCAGTAGGTTGCCATTGCTTTCTGCAGTAGATTGGTTGCCAGCAAAGGCTATAGAACCCAATCTGTCCTGTTATTTAACCCATAACTGGAAGGAAGAGACAGATTAATACCTTTCCCAAGGGTATTTGTGCGTAAGTGAATGCAATGAATTCAACTGGAATTCGAACTCGGCTCTCCGATTTCTTGTTCCAAGCTGATATCCACTGGACGTACTACACTCAAATTCATAAAGTCTAGGTACCATCATGAAGAAGCGCATTCGAAAAATTAACATGAAAGAATTTGTAGAAAAGGCGCACAAACTTACAGTGATGGGTAAGTGACTGAAGCCGAGCCACCAGATCAGGACCAATAATATTGCTGATTCTCTTTCGGATCTTATCAAAGAGTTGAAGGTAAATAGCATGCACCAGACCATATTTAGCAGCAATATTCTAGTCATGAACTAATTGCAGACTAATAAATGTGTAAGATCAATTCTGAAAAGGAAATATATATAGAGATAATTGATGCTGAGACATCTGGAAGAGGCATGACTCATGGAACTAGAACAATCTATCCCCATTGAATAAAATAAAGGGTTCAGAAGATTATCTCGCAGTAGTTTGCCATTGCTTTCTGCAGTAGATTGGTTGCCAGTAAAGGCTATAGAACCCAATCTGTCCTGTTATTTAACCCATAACTGGAAGGAAGAGACAGATTAATACCTTGCCCAAGGGTATTTGCGTGTAAGTGAATGCAATGAATTCAACTGGAATTTGAACTCAGCTCCCCGATTTCTCGTTCCACAACGCACATCCTTCAATAATCCTAATAATTGGATAAAAATCATGTGAAATTAAGATGAAAGAAATATCTATCAAAAACGTAACATAATATTTTAGACATTCCCATGACAAAAATATTCTTATCTTTTTGATTGGTTCATTACTTTTTGTTTGTCTCTTTTTTCCCTTCACCAAAAATTTTGTGGTAGTCCCTAATTCTAAATGAGGGTAGGAGTGGTCCACTTAGACATTCCAATGACAAAATTTCAGAAAATTTTAGATCAAATGATAACGCAGCAAATTTTATTTCACTATAATTTTTTTCTAGATTTTTTCTTTTTTTTTGCAGATATATTTATTTATGTCTGAATTTTGACGAACACACACGTGTATACATATTCTGAAATGATTGGCCATTTCAGATGACAAAACAAGAATAAAGCAAAATTTGGAAAATGTTAACAGTTACTTTTAACAAAAAAAAAGAATAGTATTTTGTCAGGAACTATAAAGAAAGAAAAATGGGAAAGAAGAAGGAAGAGAAAGATAATGAATTTTGTTACTTTATAATCAATTTTAAAATAATTAAAAAAAAATATTGTTATCTTTTTGATTGCTTCATTACTTTTAGTCTGTCTCTTTTTTCCCTTCACCAAAAATCTTGTGGTAGTCTCTAGTAATTGGATAAAAATCATGTGAAATTAACATGAAAGAAATATCTGTCAAAAACGTAACATAATATTTTTTTTAATATTTTAAAATTGAATAATAATAACAGATTTAATTTTCTTTGTTTCTTTTGTTGTTCTATTTAACTTTTCACCTTTTACCCCACTGTTTTTGCTTACTATCCATTCACTGAAACTTGTTAAGTAGTTGATATATGTCCTGCGAGTGTTAAATTCTTTAGGCCCTCTTTCTTCATTATGTGTTTTAGGAATTTTAAGTAATCTCTTTTTTTTGTAAGTGTCTGTTTCCTTGTAGTTTGTATTTTATTTAAAAGTTTGTCATTACTTTTGTTTTTAAGTCGAAAAGCACGGCCTATGATAAATTTTATTCTAAGTTTATAACTGGAAGACAGCCAACTGACTCAGGTTGCGACAATGTGAATGAGTCAGTGAGTCAAGAAGCAAAAACATTTTCAAATATATAGTTGCGACTTGTAAGATTTATACGTGAATGTACAATATACAGAATATATAATGAAGTGTTTTACCATCTGAATTTTATTACACATTTTCCATTTGTAATTTAATGCTTTTAAATATAGCAATTTCTTTACAAAACTATTAATTTTAGATATATTTAGGCTGACTGATTGTGTTGCAGTGGATATCGACTTGGAACGACAAGTCAGGGAGCCCAGATTGAATTCCCTGCATTTACTTGCACACCTTTGGGAAAGGTACTAATCCATCTCTCCCCTCCAGTTATGGGTTAAATAAGAGGACAGATTGGGTTCTATAGCCTTGGTTGGCAACCAGTCTACCACAGAAAGTAATGGCAACCTACTGCGGGATAATCTTCTGCCCAGTCAGTCATGTCTCTTTCAAGACATGATCACCCAAAGTATGTATTATGTATGACTGACTGATAAAGTACATAAAACAACTCTAAAATGTAGGAAACTTTGTGAATATCATACAAAATGTACAAAATGGTATAAAGCAACATTTTCATTACAAACAAACTAGCAGTATAGCCTGGCGTTGCTTGGGTGTAATGAAAGCTTTGAAACTAATCCATGGTCCTGGAGCTCAGACTCAGCCTAAAGAATATTTCTGTGAAGTTTGGTGAAAATCGGATAAAAATTGTGGATTTGTATAAAGGACATTCAGACAGATAAACATACACACACACAAACATCTTGCCTTTTATATATAGATATATATTATCGATTTTCTGCACTATTGTAAGAACTGCAACCTTGAAACTTCTGAATATCGTTTCTTATGTCTTTGTCAATGAGTGTATCAAATTTGATTAAAATCGGACCACTCCTTCTATAACCCAATTTTTTCGATTATCAATTTTCGATATTTATCAGGAGTACCTCGACACAAAACCTAGCTAAGAACTCTAGCAGATGCTTATAGTACAACTGTGTAAATTTTCAAGAAATTTGGTTCAGCCGTTTTGGAGTCTATAGGTAACGGACACACACAGACACAGTTCCATTTAGATATGGTGTCTGTTTTGAAAACTGCTTTTAAATCATTTCATCTGATTGCAAATTTCTTTGTGATTTCACTTGAACTCCATTCAGGTAAAATAAACAGATTAATTGATTCATTTGTTAATGGCTTATCAACACTTTGTAGGTTATTTAGAACCAGAAAATATATTTAGATTCTAAGATTCTTCTTTTTTTCTTTTTGGAGATAATAATGATTTAGTTCTAGAAATCTTACTAATTTACCCATAGTTGG
Organism: Ascarosepion bandense; assembly: GCA_037127315.1. NCBI lineage: Eukaryota > Metazoa > Mollusca > Cephalopoda > Sepiida > Sepiidae > Ascarosepion > Ascarosepion bandense. The sequence goes on from JBBBDQ010001388.1 coordinate 1,076,539, forward strand.
AGGAAGAACAGGTGGATTCATACCTAATCAGCACTTGATAAGCAAACAAATTAAAATGTGAGTATTAGGTGGGGGATCCATTGGACATTACAAGAATATATAAAGCGATCCCTCTTTTTGTGACTACTGTAGTGTGTGTTGTGGTGCATTGGATATCGGCTTGGAACGAGAAATCGGGGAGCCGAGTTCAAATTCCAGCTGAATTCATTGCATTCACTTACATGCAAATACCCTTGGGAAAGGTATTAATCTGCCTATTCTTTCCAGTTATGGGTTAAATAACAGGACAGATTAGGTTCTATAGCCTTGGTCAGCAACCAGTCTACCGCAGAAAGCAATGGCAACCTACTGCAGGATAATCTTCTGCCCAGTCAGTCATGTCTCTTTTGAGACATGATCGCCCAAGCATGTATCACGTATGGCACTCAACTGACTGACTGTAGTTTCAATATATTCATATTTTAGAGAATGTAAAATATAAAAGACATCCCTGTACCGCTAATCAGTATTTCATTAGTTGATTGATTTGTTTTTTATACCTTATCAACCCTTTGCTTGTTATTTAAAACCAGAAAATATTAACTTTTTTTTTTTTTTTAGATAATAATTGTTTAGTGAAATAAGTCTTACTAATTAACTCATAGCTGGGGGTAGAAGAGAAGGATTCATGCATTTCCCATGGTTATCAGCATGAAAGTGAATGCAGCAGGTTAGGTTGAATTTTGAACTCAGCGTTAGTTCCATATTCCATACCAATAACCGATATGCTGTCGGCATTGTGTAGTTCTTGGGTACTGCTTGTTTCGTTTTCATTTCCACAACCAACAAGAGTAACTTACAGATCTGGCCATTAAACTGATTGATTCGTTTTTGCGACTTAACTCCTTGCAGGTTAGGCTTAGAATTTTTTTTTTGTTTTTTTTTTAAAGATAATGGTTTAGTGATACAAGCCTTATGAATTAAACTAGAGTTGAGGAGAGAAGAGGTGAATTCATACCTAATCAGAATTTGATAAGCAAACAATAAATTATAATGTGGATATAAAGTGGGGGATCCATTTTATATTACAGGAATATATAAAGTGATCCCTCTTTTTGTGGCCACTGTAGTTTCAATATATTCGTATTCCAGAGAATGTAAATAAATCTAAAAGACATCCCTGTGCAGCTAATCACTATGTTATTAGTCAATTGATTTGTTTTCTATGGCTTATCAACCCTATGTGAATTATTTAAAGCCAGGAAATATTTTTAGATTGTAACAATTTTTTTTTCTTTTGGATATTATAATGATCTAGCGATACAAGTCTTACTTATGAACCCATAGTGGAAGAGGTGGATTCATACCCTTTCCCAAAGGGATGAAATAAAGTATATTCATTCTGTCAATCTAGAGAATTTTATATTTTCAAAATTTATCTTACATATCTATGAGTCTACCGTTCACACATGCTTAAAGTATTTCTGCCACATATGGTCTGGTGCTCCTGCCATTAATCTAGAGCCCCTTGATAAAATCCAAAGAAGAATCAGCAATATTATTGCACTTGATCTGGCATCTTGGCTTCAGTCACTATTCTATAACTGTAAAAACAAAATTTGTGCATCACTGAATATCATGAACCCGAATTGAATTTGAACTCAGCTCTCCAGTTAACAATTCTGCACCATTATTCATTACACCACCCACACATCCACACTTACAACACTTGGTAATTTCAAGTGGTCACATTTTTAGGTACTGAGCAGGCTTAACTTTGCTTAACTTTGGTAATCATGTAGAAACTGATGCTTCAAAGTGATATGACCATAGACCCAAATGAATAGGTTTACATCCTTTGAAGCTATTGATCGTATAACTCGTGTCTCTCAGAAAGTCTTGAATTATTGCTAAATCATTGAGTAACTAATTGTTTGCTGCTTTCAGGAATCTGGTTTTCGGTTCCATGTGAAAAGAGCAAATTCTTGTTTCTATTTCCTGCCTCTATTAGAATCCGAATGCACACATGTCAGCAAATTTGATCTCCACTGCTTTATAAGGGCATTTGTGTCCCCCTCATGTAATTACTCTTGTTTGGAGATGCAACAAGATTAGATTTTGAACTGAGTGGGTGGATGAGGGTTTTTGTATTAGGACCAAAAGAAAACAGAACATGGTCAGTGTTCTGGTCAATTCCACTTTAACACTGCTTGCTTTGCAAACAGAACCAAAGAAGGGATTTGTTTCTTCAAGGTGAAGAATGGCAGTCGGGGAGATGTTAGAAATTCAGTTGGGTCAGGCTTCATAGATTGAATTAATCTTTGACTCTTGTCCCTCATTCATCTATGTCCCCTCACCATTTTTGAAACATGTGACAAAAATGTGTAATCTCCTTTCATAATTTGCAATGTAAAGTCATCAGTAAGAATAAACAAATGACCAAGTAAACATTGGGCATTGCTTCAGATATACACAACTGGTCATAATTATTAGACCATCCCAGTGTTTTAAAAACATGATGTATTTCATACTATTTTTTAGTATTTATTGCCAAGTGAATAATTGTAAATGAAAATAGAAAGGTTGTTTTGTTAATATTGCACAATAACATGTACATCAAATGAATTTATAAATATTTAATAATTACCTATATTGCAGTTTCATCAATGAAAGAATGAAGAAAATTTAGGGTGATTCAGACGAGTTCATTTTTGCTTCTATGCCTTGTAAGTTTTGGAAAGTAATAATAACAAAAGACCATTCTATTTTCATTTAGAATTATCCACTTAAAAATAGTATGAAAAACATCATTTCTTTTAAAAACTGGGGTGGCCTAATAATTATGGCCGGTAGTGTAAATTCCCACATGATCCTTGCGTGTATACCTGTTTCCATAAGAGATTTTAAAAGTGGAATATTTGTTAAATATCCCTATGTTAATCTATAATTATTAGATTAAGTAATTTACATTTTTGGAAATCAATTGTAATAATGAATGTATCATTCTAACTACTGATCATAATTGGTAATTAAGAATAGATTTAGAGTACACAAACATATCTTGGATTATACACAACAGTGGCATCATCAGTTTAGTGACTCACATGATACTTGCTTGGGTGATCACCACTTTTAATCCATGACAGACGAGACAAAAACATTTTCTTGCATGGTTGTTATGTCTTTCTGCAGTAGACTGGTTGACAACTAACGATATAATACCAAGTGTTTCCTGCCATATAACCCACGGCAGGGAAGAAAAGAGATTTTATTTCTTTAATGGAGTTCACCCCAAACATGGAAGTAAAGTGACTAAGGCACAAGAGGTTACTCACTGTGGAAGAATTAGAAAACGGAAGCATTACTAAGGAGCAAGAACAAAGAAAGAGTAATCAGAAGGACAGCAGATAGTGATTGACAGTGCATTTAATTTTTTGAAGATTAAAGTTGGCTGGAAAGCATAGAGCCAGAAGAGAGCTCCACAATGAAGAAGTACAAGTAAAGAAAGTGTTAGCATAGAACTTATAGTTATATCTTTCCAGCTCAACTGTAAACTGGTGAGACTTTGACGCCTGTCTAGTCAGACAGTTAAGTGCCATACATAATATATGCTTGGGTGATCATGTCTCGAAGGAGACCTGACTGACTGGGCAGAAGTTTATCCCGCAGTAGGTTGCCGTTGCTTTCTGTGGTAGACTGGTTGCCGACCATAGCTATAGAACCCTGTCCTGTTATTTAACCCATAACTGGGAGGAATAGACAGATTAATACCTTTCCCAAGGGTATTTGCTAGAATTCGAACTCGGCTCCTCGATTTTTCATTTCGAGCTGATATCCAATGCACCACAACACACAGCCTGTCTAGTACTGTGCTTAAATTCATCAAAATGATTACGATAAAAGTATTTATGACAAGGCACAGAGAGGCAACTTTATAAAGATATGAAATTGACTGAAGCTGAGATATCAAATCAAGACCAACCAATGACATTGCCAATTTTTCTATGAATTTTATCCAGGATCTCTAGATATATAATCGGAGCACTAGACCATATATGGCAGAAATATTCTAAGTATTGATGAATAGTAGACATAGATATGCAAGATGAATATGTAGCTTCGCCAACAGTATTTGTGCTTAAATGAATATGCAGAAGGCTAAAATTGTCCATTATCTCATGCTTCAGCTTTTGTCTTACCATTTGCCTGTATCTTCTCATTCTCTCACTTATTCCTTTCAATACAACTAAGATTATACATTACATCATACCTCAGCTCTTCTCTTACCATTTGCCTGTATCTTCTCCTTCTCTTCCTTATCCCTTTCCATACAACTAAGATTATACATTACATCATGCCTCAGCTCTTCTCTTACCATTTGCCTGTATCTTCTTATTCTCTGTTTGAATTTCTAAGATGAGGAGTTATCATTATATACATTTGGATGAATGTCCTCATATTTGTTGTGATTATGTTTCAGCCATTGTCCTCACCAGTCTTCTTCAGGTGTCTGTCAAATAACTATAAAAGAATTTTGAATTGAACAGTTTATTTAATTTACAGAAGTAGATTGTTCTCATTCTGGTGTGCATGTCTAGGGAAATCTTGTTCTTTTTTAATAATGCTCAGTTATTGTTGGTCCTGTTTTCACTAAGTTTGATTATATACTACTCTGTTTGGGGATTAAACCCAAAATCACAAGGCCACCTAAAAAACAGAAAAACACTAGGCTTCTTATTCTCTCCTTTTTTCATGTAAAAAAGAAATAAGAAATGTCCAAATATTTTCAGTAACACCCTCTTCTTTTAATCTCTCTCTTTCTCTCCATAAAGAATTTTAATGTGTTGCAACAGTTCTTTCAAGGACATATAAATTCATAATATTAAGTCTTGGTAATTGATTTATTCTAAATTACACAGAACTAATATTATTTACGAATTTATATGCCCTTTAAAAATCTCTGTTCCTGATCAATCACACTCCACCCACGTCTATTGAACAGGTGTAGAGGCTTATCCCTTGTTCCCTGTTTAGGATGTGGTTTCCGGCTTTCTCTTTTCCAATCTTTTCACTTTTCCTTTTTATTTATTTATTTATTTTTTCAATTGGAGACGATAGACTGAACTATCACCCGGTTCACACTCCACCCACATCTATTGAACAGGTGTAGTGGCTCATCCCTTGTTCCCTGTTTAGTATGTGGTTTCCGGCTTTCTCTTTTCCAATCTATTCACTCTTACATAGCCCCCAGCACACGAGTGGCCTTACCGCCTTGCTCAGGGTGATATGATTAAAAAAAAAATCTAAATTCATAAATAATTACATGTGATATACTCCAACATGTTTAACAAGACGACTCACATTACATCGCTCTGTTAGGTTTCATCTAAATACATATGGAGACCTACCAAACATACTTGTCGATAATACAAATATAAAAGCATCATGCACTTGCAAAAAAGGCTAAAAATTATGGAAGCATAATTAATAAAAAAGAAAAAGCCAACATTCAATAATATCAACTATGAACATGGCCACAATGTGCTGACCATATTTGGAAAATGAAACATTCTTATAACTCTGTATATATACATAAATGATTTATATATTCTGTTAAAAGTAAAATAAAATTTATCCTTGATAAGGGCTAAAAGTAGAGTCGAAAGGGCTTAAATAAATATTCAAACAGTTTTTATATAATTTAAGTAGAAAATATTGAAAAAAGATTTCATGAAAAATTATATAAAAACTTAACACGGCAGCTTGTCTTAAACTTTTAATGAAACTTGCATATATCTACTTATTTATCCATATATATATATATATATATATATATATATATATATATATATATATATCAGCTTCTGGCATGTGTTTACACTGTATATAACATGCTAAAGTCCACCTTCCTCTACCAAGCACCCATAGCTCAGATGTAGAATTGTCGACTGATGTCAAATCAGCGGGTTTCAATCCTGGCTAGAAGCAATCAGATGTCTAACCATACTGATGAGCTGTGATACAGTGAAACAGATCTGTCCATGGATGACTATATATATATATATATATATATATATATATATATATATATATTCAAGCAGTATAGCCTGGTGTTGCTCGAGTGTAATGAAAACTTTAAAACTAATCCATGGTCCTGGATCTCAGACTCTTTGAACGTTGGCATGAAAGACTAAAAAGCAATAGTTGTTTCCAGTTAAAGCGAAACCGTAGACTGAAAGAAAAATAAATTCATATAAGTTAAATTTTGAAGTTTGATGAGAATCGGATAAAAATTGTGGATTTGTATAAAGGATATACAGACAGATAAACAGACACACACACAAACATCACGCCTTTTATATATATATATATATATATATATATATATATATATATATATATAATTGATTTTCTGCACTATTTTAAGAACTGCAACCTTGAAATTTCTGAATATTGTTTCTTATGTCTTTGTCTATGAGTGTATCAAATTTGATTAAAATCGGACTGCTCCTTCTATAACCCTATTTTTTCGATTATCGATTTTCGATATTTATCAAGGGTACCTTGACACAAAACTTAGCTAAGAATACTCGCAGACACTTATAGTACAACTGTGTAAATTTTCAAGAAAATAGGTTTGGCCATTTCGGAGTCTATAGGTAACGGATACACACACACACAGACAAAGTTCCATTTATAAAATAAGTTTAGATTTATATATATATATATATATATATATATATAAATATTTAGATTTATATATATATATATATATATATATATATATATATAAATATTGACATCAGTGTCAACCTTTTAATTTAGATATGTTTTATCCTTGATAACAAACACTTAATAATTTTTTGCATTAAACTTATATATACATATATAGGATTAATATAAATGCAGAATTGGTCACATTGCTGATTGATGTTATTTTCAGCAACTCAACTCTAAAGTTTCATAGATGAACCCTCTAGTAATCACTCTCCCCTTGTCTGGAGATACCAGCAATTAACTATTTAAACAGATTGATTGATTTATTATATACAACATATCAAGCTTTTGTAGTTTATTTAAAGCCAGAAACTTTTTTAGATTGTTACAATTCTGGGAAATAAGAATAATTCAACTCATAGCTGGGAGGAGAAGAGGTAGATTTATAGTTTTCTCAAGGTTATTTGCACATATGCGAATATAACGAACCCAATTTGAATTGAAACTTGGTTTTCTAATCTTTAATTGAGAGCTTATTGCTATCATGCCAACCACACATCAAAGCTTTACAGCACTTAGTGTAGTGAAATGGTCACTGATTCAAGAACCAACCAGGCTTGATGTTGCTTATCAGATGAGGACTAATGTTTCAACATGAAATGGTCATGAGCCTTTTGTTTCTCAATATGTCTATCGTGTAGACAAATTAGTGAATTAATGATGTCCTAAATTTGATTGCCTTTTGTTAAAAGAAGCATAATTTCTTGGTTTTGAATTTCCTTTTGTTTTTTTCTTTTTAAAAATTGTTTTGGTTTTAAGACAGCAGGGTTAGAGATTCAGGAAGTCTGGTGTTAAATGGTGCTTTTAAAACACATTAAAAAAATTGTTTTCACAAAGCTTTTTCTCAAGAAATACCTAAAATGCAGCGTTCAAGCTGTTTTCATGTCAGTTGATCTGGAATTCAAGCTGTTTTATTCCTTGATTCACTGGGAGACATAAGAAAAACGTTTTGCAGAAGTTAAAGTACAAATCAATTTTCCATTTGTTTGGTAATTAAAAAACACGCTGTTTATCTCCAGTGTGCTTCCCTGTCTTTGTGCTCACTCGACATGGGGAGACACACCCTTGCCACCCCAAAGTTGTTTTCATGGCAAACAGTTTCCACAAATTAGCCAAACACCATATTATTGTATCAAGATACAGTCTGTGGATGGCATTGTTTTATGACTACATGATATCAAGTGTACTTTCATAGCTGCTGCTTATACGTTTATTGCTCAAGACTATCAATGGATTTTCTTTTTTTTTAAATAATTTCATGGGATTGTTATGCATCCCTGGTAACAAATTTTGGTTTTAACAGATCCAACAATGTAAGAAAATGGCTGACTAAATGAAATTGATAAACACACGGACAGTGTTGATAATTATGGTGGCAAAAAAGGAGTTCAGGGAAAATGTAAGAATAATGACTAATTGACAGTAAATAAAATGGTAACAAATTTCTGTTCTGGTGATCCAATTGTCCAATGCAGTGTGAGATGTACTTGTCAAAATCTCATCTCAAGACAGCACCACTTTTTCATTCAATTAGACTTCCTCCATTTAGCTAACAATGTCATTAAAGTTGTTTTGTAGAATCACATTTCTGATGCTTCAAGTCTCTTCTTCAACTTTAAGGAGATTACCCAACACTTTTCCCTTTGTTTCTAAGAAAATTTCTCTATTTCTTAAGTAAACCATTAAAAAATAAAAATCTTGGCACTAAGCATCACAACACTATACATATATATATATATATATATATATATATATATATATATATATATATATATATAATTCTAAGTGAAGAGGACTCAAGGTTTTTTTTATTTTGAGTACTCTGGCATTTATTACAAACAGTGCTCAATATAATGAGTATTATAGAGCTTAATATAATATAATTATATAGTTATGTATCAATTTCACATTGCAACATGGAAATTTCTATGTTTCGAGATAGGTTCTCATCATCAGGCAATGTTGATATGGCTGTGCAGATGATTTACATTTAATCATCTGCACAGCCACATCAACATTGCCTGATGATGAGAACCTATCTTGAAACATAGAAATTTCCATGTTGCAATGTAAAATTGATACATAACTATATATATATATATATATATATATATATATATATATATATATATATTCTGGCAAAATATTTTGTACCAAATGGAAGGAATATTGCGTGGTCTGATGAAATGAGCTAATTAAGCTCATTGAAATGAATTATAATTTATAACCAATTTAAATGACATGTTCAGTTTTCCTTTATAAATATCATATTGCTCTGGATAACATCCTTTGAGCTCTCTATATACATGTAACACTTAATATTTTATAAAGTTGATCTTGTTGGATTATCCTGACCGTTTATGGACTGGACATCTACACCTATATATATATATATATGTATGTATGTATGTATGTATGTATATTATGTATGTATGTATGTATGTATATATTGAGGCAGCAGGTAATTATTTAAACATATATTGTTAAATATAATTAGAAAAGAGGGAGCTTAAAGGAGATTATTCATGCTGTAAAACCAAAACAACCAAATAATCGCATCTTTGAATGTAAAAAATTTATTTAATAATGTTCCCATCCATGAAACAATTCACATCATTATCTGTGATGTATACAATCATCGTTCTCTCCAACCCATCAATATTAAACCCACTATTAAAAAAAATATTATTAAGTTGGTGAATGTTGTCAATCCTTGCCTTCAGTTCATTTTCGTGTTACAAGGAGTTTTGTTGGCCTCTCACTCAACTGCACACCACACGTAATAATCAAGAGGGTTGCAGTCTGGGGGGGTTAGGTGTTTAGATACAAGGGTCAATGAGGTCGCAGAAATTGTCTGACCACAATGAGAGTGTAAATTCCAAGCAGTAAAGCATGTCATTTCCCAATTTCTAGCAGAGTGAATTGCATGGTTTTCTTTTCATCACAGATGGTGACCAACTGACTCAACTGTACTGTGCAATCAACAAAATCAAAAACAAACAGCACACAAAATGAAATGGAAAAAAAATATAAAATGGCGACAATTTACCCATCGCACCCTATATATATATACTGGTAGTGTGCAAAAGTATTAAAACAGGAGTGATTTTCCTAAAAATCTCACTGAAATTCAAATACAGGGGAAAAAGCCAGGTAAATTGCTAATAAATATTGATTATTTAAAACTAGGTGTAAAAGAAATGTATTAAAAAGAAGTTATATTTAATTTTTCCTATTTTCTATTAAACAAGTTATTTTGAAACTACTCGTTATTCTATTATCCTTGGATATGACTGACTTTTTCTTATTCCCCACTCTCGAATTGATACATCGAATGTTACTTTGCAAGTCACACTTTGGGAACAAATACAAGCTGCTTGGCAGGAGATACCATTAGATACATTGAAGAAACTTGTGTTGTCAATGCCTGACAGAATGAAGGCTGTGATCAAAGCAAAAGACTATTATACTAAATATTAAATTTATTTTGTAACAAGTATTTTTTCTTGTTAAAGCATTTGTTAAGTAAATCAAATAAAATTACTTTTTATCTTGTTAAAGTATTTTTTCTTGTTAAAGCATTTGTTAAGTAAATCAAATAAAATTACTTAAATTAAAATGTTTATTTTCTGTCAATATGCCTCATAAAAGATAAAATAGTTCTTGTCCTAATACTTTTGCACAGTACTGTGTATATATATATATATATATATATATAGTCATCCACAGACAGATCTGTTTTGCTGGTGCGATTGGTAAATTGTCGCAATTATTTTATTATTTCAAAGCAAAAGGCTATTATACTAAATATCAAATTTATTTTGTAACAAGTATTTTTTTCTTGGTAAAGCATTTGTTGAGTAAATCAAATAAAATTACCTAAAATGTTTATTTTCTGTCAATATGCCTCATAAAAGATAAAATAGTTCTTGTCCTAATACTTTTGCACAGTACTGTCTGTATTTAAAAATTTAGATATGAATAAAAAATATGAATAAAGACGAAAGAAAAACTTACATTACCCGACATGTTATATATATATATATATATATATAACAGAAATATGTCTGTGTGTAAATACGATTATAGCTTATGCTTCAGTGCATTTATGTTTTCACTTATATGTGTCTTTTGTTCATCTGAATCTTCATGTCACACACACCTGTATAAAATTGTTTGTGGAAAAGAATGAAAATCAAACTCCAGATGCATCTACTTAAATAGTTGTAATGCCAGTCATCACAGTCATTGTGTAATGACCTTTTAAGAATAGGTCATCAGATGACCAAAGCAATTGGCCAACACAAAGTTGTTGCAATAGCTCCACTAATCACACTAGTAACCGGGCATTTTCTGTAGTCACCAGAAAGGCTGTGAACACCTTTCATCTGAAATAAATGCCTTATTTAGACTGACCACTTACAGACTACAAAGACATAACTGTTAATTATTAATACACATCAAAAGTTTATGACTTGCTTCATGTTATTTCCTATCTTTATTATGTCTTGCTGGGGAACTGCAAATCTTTGTGGGGTTTAACTTTGGCACAAGGAGTCAGTCCCAATTTTAGAAACCCTTTCTTTGAGCTGCCAACTGAATACATCAAACATTCCATTGACTTTGACCAATGTTATTTGTATAATTATCACAACTGAGATTATTAATTGCTTTTAGTTCAGGTCTAATGGTCATCTTTCTTATAACCTTTCTGACCTTGAAAGATTTGGAAATGAGTTGTTTTTTTTTTATATTAAAGATAATTTATCAAGAAGAATTTTCAGTATTTTACTCCCCAAATTTACAGATAAATCTTACATGTGCCTGCTGTGATTTCTTCCCAGCCAATAAGATCGGCAATTTTTTGTCTCATCTGCCATATTTCTGTTTTGTCTTGATGTCAGAACACTGGGATCACTTGTTTATTTCCCTTTTTGTGTCTTAATACAATTCTTACTTTGTGAATTGTTTGCCCTTTAACTGTTGCTTTGCCTATATATTATTTGCTTGGTATTTGTTTCTTTTCTTCCTTTTGTTATTGTTTATTCCAAACTTTGTCAATTCTGTTTGTTGGACATGTCTACCACAATTACATTTAACCATGATCAATTACTCCAAATATATACAATTTCCATTATGTCATATTTATTGAGCTTAGCTCTACTATTAGAAATGAAAACAGTATTTGTATTTTAACAACTGATCACGTACTATATCACAAAATAATGGATTTTAAATGCCTCTTGAAAATATGTTTTATTCAAACCTTTGTGCTCAGAGGGTAATTTATAAAAATATTTCATGATAAAACTTTCTAATTTTGTTATATGTAAAAAGTAAAAGCTGCTCGGGGCATCAAAAACAGTTGTTGTTTTTATCTATTTTTCATTTTTATATAATTCAAGTAACTAAACACAATCCAAATTATACTTAGAAAGTGTTAATATTGGTCGAATATTGCTTCAGTTTTCTCAGTTTAAACTCCAAATGAACAGGAATATTTATCAGAAATAAAGATGGCTGCCAAGATGACAGGATTTTACCCACAATTCTTTTGTTCTACCTTTATTCTTTTTTTATCCTTTGCCACATGTGTTTCTATTTTAATCTGAATAAAAGCTGTAACCTGAATTAAAAAAGCGGAAAATGTAACTTAAAAAATATTCTTCTTTATTTTAAATTGAATTAATTTTTATGCATTGCTAGATATCATGCAAAGGCAAGAATATTTTCAAATGTTCAATGTTGAATAATTCAACAGTAAAATTTCAGCTTATTCTTTCACCATTGCCACTTATTTAATTTTATGGGAACATTATTCGACTTAACATTAACATTTTAAATATACATGTGTGTACATACACAAACATATAGAAACAACTGCCAAGTAAGCAAATTCATTTTATTATATATATATATATATATAGATAGATAGATAGATAGATAGATAGATATTAAAAAAATCATATTTTAGTTGATGAGTTTTGTCATCTGATAGAATTTATGTATGCAAATGTAAGGATTTTATTTTACTGCAATTATTTATGAGGGGAAAGTAAAAATTTTGTTACTTTTTCAGAATTTTTAAATTTAAGATGCTCTTAAATGTACAACAGGCTAACTCTCCTGTACCAAATTTGTTATAAATGATCCATATGCTGAGGTATTTGAAGTGTTTAGTATTACTAATTCCACATCCTGAATTTTTACAATGTATTCAGGGTATGTGTAACATCACTGCTTTCATTCCAACTTCAGATCATAGTATCTATTTTGGAAATGTTGATCTTGTGTCCGATTTCTTGGAAAACTTGGCACAGGATGTTGATTTTTCTGTTCAAGATCATTCTTGTCCTAACTATGAATACCAATGTCATCAGCATAGCCCTCAGGAGAGAAACAGGATTGTTGTCTTCTATTTTGGAAAGGTTTATTTTGAGTCCTATTTCTTGAAATACTTATTAGAGAATGTTGATTTTCTATTCAAGATCATTCTTGTCCTAACTATAAATACCTATGTCATCAGTATGATGACATAGGTATTCACAAATATATTGGCCCCGGGAGGGGAAGCAGTTTCAGTGTCTTCTCTTAGTAGATTTTTCTGGGTTGTAATATAGAATGCTTAAATGGTGAGTGTCCATCTCTTTACTTATGTGTTTATTAGACAGATTTTAGTCAACAACACAATAATACTTACTCATAAAACACAGTAAAAAGAAACTTCAGATATTGGAGGCCATCTACATTAAATCAAAATAACCCACACTTAATAAAATCATGTTTAAATCTGGTCATAACACATTACATTGCATTTAAATATATGGTTCTGTTAACATTTAGAGCTTTCAAGTGGTGTGATATCATAGAACTGTATTACAAATTTACGAACTTTGTCTGCTATTTGGTAACTGTTATCATTGCTTAGCACAGTTTTATGTCAACACAAGAAAAATATCATCTTTGATGGTGAATGTTTTTATGTTAACGTTCCTTTCTGAAGATGGCTCATGTGAACCGAAAGCTTAGAACCAACATAATAAAAAAGTATCCAAATGTTGGAGAATTTTTGTCTTTATTTTCATCTGAAATTAAAGCCAAAATATGATGTTTAAAACAGCTCATGATTAAAAATAATAGACATTCATTGTCTGTTATATTTAACAGTATATGTTTAGAAACTTATGTGTTTGTAAATGTACAGGACATGGTGTAGTAAAAGATAGCAACAAAAACTAAAGCAAGAATTAAAGTGTAAATAATCTAAACAATGATAGCTAATTAAAGTTTTGCAATTGATTATAAGGAAAAATCATTTTAAAGCATGACTTTTTGATCAAATTACAAACGAATTCATATTTCAATGAAGTGCAGTTTTTCTTTAAATTCTTCAACCATTCTTTCTTTTGCTATCCCTTACTTAATATCTTGATTTGGGTCAGACAAAAGAATTCCTTAAATGAAAATATTTTTCAAAATCACATGGCTATAAATAATTTTAGATTTAAATATTTGGTTCTCCAGATGATTTTAATGTTTGACGACACAAATGGTTTTAAAACTATGTCTCTGGACTATCTAAAAATGATTTGATTACATTTATATCTTGATTTGGGTCAGACAAAAGTATTACTTCAATAAAAATATTTTTCAAAATCTCAAATTTTGCTTAGCTATAAATAATTTTAGATTTAAATATATGATGACACAATGGTTTTAAAACTATATCTCTGGACTATCTTAAAACGATTTGATTACATTTATATCTTGATTTGGGTCAGACAAAAGCATTCTTTCAATGAAAATATTTTTCAAAATCACACATTTTGCATGGCTAGAAATAATTTTAGATTTAAATATTTGATGATTTTAATATATGATAACACAATAGTTTTAAAACTATATCTCTGGATTATTTTAAAATGATTTGATTACAGTGGTGAAAGCCTTTGTAGAAGCAGTTACATTTTGCAGAGCTTATGAGAGAGAATGGGTGTATATCGTACCGCAAAGTTTCCAAACAGTATTTCTCAAATTTGAATTTGGCATTTTCCTTCTTCTAGATTGACTGACAGATGTGCATTGTTGTTATGTCGCCAAGTATAAATGAATAACTCAACAACAGAATCAGAATATAAGTTGTATTCCACGGAAAGACGGTTAGTATATACAGAAGTGATTAGTAATATTTACAATAGAAAAGATACAAGAGTCCAATCCGTCGTAAGACGTGTGTATACATGATTACTTCCAGTATGCCACTGGAAGTGTGTCTAACTCTCGCTGACTCTCAAGTGACTCTCTACGACTCTGTACGACCCTGTACGACTCCGTACGTCTCTGTACGACTCTCCTGTAGAGAATCCACCATTGCTATATATGGCAATGGGAACAGTTCATTATGTAGTCAGATAGGGGCGGCGCCCTAACAATTGTAATGAAGTGGATATCAACTCAGAATGAGAAATCAGGGAGCCAAGTTCACATTCTAGTTGAATTTGTTGCATTCACTTACACGCAGATACTTTTGGGAAAGGTATTAATCCATCTTTTTTTCTTCTAGCCATGGGTTTAATAGCAGGATAGATTGGGTTCTTTAATCTTGGTTGGCAACCAGTCAACTACTGAAAGAAATGGCAACCTCCTGCAGTTGTTTGAGTAAGGTTAACATCCCTACCTGTAAAAAAGGCAAGACGTCATAGAAGTGTTGACAATCCCAACTGGTCGATGGCCTATGCTCCACTGGGATCGATGTGGCTTAAGAAGATTGACAGACCTAGAGCTGTGTCTACCCTGCTATTTAACCTGTAGCTGAAAGAAGATGGATTCATGCCTTTTCGAAGGATATTTGATCTTGCCAGTTCTGAATTTAGTTTTCCTTCTCCTAAACTGGTTGACATCCAAGGCTATTTATTCCAGAGCTGGAGGAGGATGGAGTCATGACTTCTCCAAGAATAGCAGTGTGAAATGAATGAGACAGAAATCTAACTTGACTCTGCAATTTCACTTTCTATGCTTATAACTGTTATGTGATCTGCATATGCTATATATATATATATATATATATATATAAACATGATACCTAAAATTTAAAATGAATTTTTACAAATGAAAAATCTTTATTGAAGCTTTATTTTAGTTTTAATTTTAAATTAATAGTTAAATTTAATATTTCCAATACACAAAATACATTACTGTATTTCAGAATGAATTTAAATTGATTAGAATGTCATTTTTTAATTGGTAAAAAATGGCTGATTTTAACCATATTCAAAAATCTGTCAGTAATTTTCTTTATTAAGAAATCTTTTACAAATAAAATATACTTTAATGAAACTTTATATGATTATAGATCATTTTGAGATGATTTGAAGTTTAATTAATCGGATTTGAAACAAATATTACTTAGTTTAAAATATTGCAGAAATGCATTTTTTTTAACACTGAAGTGGGTGTTTTTATTTGGTGTTAATTACTTTTTTGTATAGTGGTAGAGGAGGTGACATATCTGTCAAAATTACTTGATGAATATAATGTGCACACCTATTTTATTAAATTTGTTAACTATCCAGTAACATTAAAAATTTAGGCAAATATTCTCCGTAATTTAATGTTTTATTGAATTTTAGTTCTTTTGGCTTGAAATTTAATATATTTTTATTTTCTGATATTGTTTTGTATGGATGGCCATTCATTATTCATCAAATTTTTTTTTCTTATGACAATATTTTCCATAAGATGTATTATTCATAAAACAATTAAAAGCTTTGCTAATTAAATAATGTCTTAGTTTTATTGCATTTTCTATTTTGTGATTCAAAGCAGATTTTTGGTATCTGGGGTGGGGTTTTGTTTTACAAAAAGAAATTAATGATTTAAATTCTACAAGGACTTCTGGTTATAAGTAATATAAACATTAAGCCAAACAAAAATTAATTTCTCAAAATTTAATAAAATTAAATAAGTGGAGAATAACAGATGTAAAGAAAAAAAAATATTTTATCAAAATTTTGTAAAAAGACAAAGATTTCTAAAATAATTTTTTTTGAGAATAGGTCCTGAAAATTTAATTAAAATTCAATGATTATTTGATTTTTGCAAAAAATTTCAGATCAATGTTTTTCAATGCAAAAAGATGCTAAAATTTCTTATACTAATTTAAGGTCACCTGTTGACACAAGAAAAAAATTTTTTGACTAAATTTTGAATGTGCTCAAAAATGATTACAAAACAAAATTTAATAATCAAAGATATCTTTGGTTTCCCCTCTTAATGATAACAAAGATTTTGCATTATTTACATTGTTCAGACTATTGTTCTCATCTTTGTTGCCATGTTTATAATATTTTGACTGATATCCACTACAACCTTCTTCAGGTGCTAGAAATTTTGAACTGAATCCTTTATTTCGATTGCTGGGATATCATTCTCATTTCATGTGCGATGCCACTTCTGGTACCATGTAGTTATCTCCCTTTAACTTAATTCTCTAAGTTATTTTTACACCACTCCTGTAGTTTGGTACTGAACTCAAAACACTTTAGGTCAAGTCACTGGAACTAACCGGTGCCTATATCCATTTGGCAATATAGTTAGGACAATAGTCCAAACAATGTAAATAATACCTCATCTCACAGGCATAGACAAATAAAAGGTTTTAATGACAAAACTTATTTTTTATCAAGTATGAGGCATTTTTTCATTGTGTGTGCTCATTTTGTAGGTACCTCTCTCTCTCTATCTCTGTCTCTCTCTTTTTATATTTATAAACTAGCACTATAGCCCGATGTTACTCGGGTGTAATGAAAGCTTTAAAACTAATCCATGGTCCTGGAGCTCAGACTCTTTGGACGTTGGCACAAAAGACTAAAAAGCAATAAATGTTTCCAGTTAAAGCGAAACCGTAGACTGAAAGAAAAATGAATGGATGTAAGTCAAATTTTGATTTCTGGTATCAATGTCAAATAAGTTTTCTATCGCAAACTGAATTTTGAAGGCTAAATATGTCCTCTGAGTAAATGGCATCATGGATGAGACTAAGAACTACAATTATACCTAATTAGAACCAAAATAGCAAAAACCAAAATAAAAGGGCTGAAAACCTGATTTTGATCAGACCTGATAGGATATTGGGGTATCGATTTCCAATATCAGAGTCAACTAAGTCATCCAAGGATAAACTAACCTAAGTAAGTCCATGAAAACTTATTGTACCTATCAGGAGTAAAATTGGAGAAAACGAGCCATATTGATGGCTGAATATTGGTTTTTGATCAGATTCGATAGAATATTGGAGGTATTGATTTTCAATATCTTGGAAAATGAGTCATCTGAGAAGATCTACTAATGTTTGAGACTGAAAGCTATAATTTTATCAAGTTAGAGCAAATTTTGCAGCAAGAATCACGATAAAAGGGCTGAAACCCTAATCTTGATCAGACCTGATTGGATATCAGGGTATCAGTTTCTAATATCAAGGAGAAATCAGAAAAAGAGTAACCCATGACCTGACTGGAAGCCTGAAGAATATTTGTGTGAAGTTTGGTGAGAATCAGATAAAAATTGTCAATTTGTATAAAGTACATACAGACAGACAGACAGACACACATACAAACATCTTGCCTTTTATATATATATATATATATATATATAGCATTTAGCTTTGAATAACATTTAGCTTGTAGCAAATAAACAGTCTTAGCAATTTGGGCAGACACATCACAGCTGAGTCAAGCACTAACAACTTGTTTGACCCAGAGAGACTGCTGTATATGTTGGAAATAGCTTGAAGACTTCTAATGCTTTTGAAGAATATTACTCTATTGTCCATTAGTATTGCGGAAAGTAGTGCCTGCTACATCTGGGTAATGGAATTGGAAAATTATTAGACTTGACACTAAACCGTTCCAGAATGAAGTTGGTAAATCTTTCTCAGCTTTAGTAATTTTAAATGCGTTCATTAGGGGAAAATACATTCTCACTTCTGTTGTCTCTATTATTTTTATTGTTAAGTGCTAGCTCTGTTGTTTAAGTTCTGGATTAGTAACCCTAAAGTCAATGAAATTGTTGCACTCTCTTGTTGAGAATGAGATATTTAGGAAAAGTAAAGTGGATATCAACTCGGAATGAGAAATTGGGGAGCTGAGTTCGAATTCCAGTTGAATTCATTGCATTCACTTATGCACAAATACCCTTGGGAAAGGTATTAATCCATCTCTTCCTTCCAGTTATGGGTTAAATAATAGGATAGATTGGGTTCTATAGCCTTGGCTGGCAACCAGTCTACCGCAGAAAGCAATGGCAACCTACTGCGGGATAATCTTTTGCCCACTCAGTCATGTCTCTTTCAAGATATGATTGCCCAAGCGTGTTTCACGTATGGCACTTAACTGACTGAAAGTGTACACATTTTTTTTTTTAAATGTGTGCACAGGATATGGCTTGTGGCACAATGGATATCGACTCGGAACAACAAATCGGGGAGCTGTGTTCAAATTCCAGTAGAATTCGTTGCATTCACTTACGCACAAATATTTTTGGGAAAAGTATTAATCCGTCTTTATTATGAGTTAAATAATAGAGCAGATTGGGTTGTATAGCCTTGGATGTCAACCAGTCTACCACAGAAAGCAATGGCAACCTACTGCGAGATAATCTTCTGCCCAGTCAGTCATGACTCTTTCGAGACATGATCACCCAAAGCGTGTATCATGTATGGCACTTAACTGACTGAAAGTGTGCACAACATATAAGATTTTAAATTAGACTAGTATTAAGAACTGATAAAATACTAGAAAAATAGCGTATTATGAAGAGGAGCTAAGTGATGTCATATTTCAAACAAGCTAATGGATATTCAATTCTTGTTTGTTGTCTGAAGTTTGGAAATGTGTGCACCAAGATAAACATGTTTTGTCTTTCTCTCTTTTTTATTATTTTTAATTCCCTGTACCTTGGGTCATGGATCTTCACTGCTTCTTTTCTTTGTCAACTGTAAATTGTAAATTGCCTTGACTTCTTATAGAACATAGCAGAATGCATTTTTAAATTTAACATAGTTCTTCCCCTAGACTGTCTCTCACACAAGAGTAGAGAGCCCAGTCAAACTTGCTATTTAACCCATAGCTGAAGCAGAAGAAAAAATTTATGTTTTTCCTAAAGTCATTTATATGAAAGTGAACTCAACTGACTAGGCTAGAATTTGAAATAAAAGTGAATGAAACTGCCTAGATTTGAACTCGGTAGCTGTATCCATTTTTCATGCTCATAATGGTTACCTGGTTAATGTTATCATTGTACAGACTAGTAGTACAAGACTAAATATCTCATATGTAATTTTTTTCTGCCCATTATAAAGTTAAATAAGATAATATAAAAAACAAGCTATAAAGTTGATCTGAAAAAAATCTACTAAAGTGAAAAAAAAAATGTTCTAATAGTCAATGTCTGTGTTTGTTTACTTTGTGAGTATGTTTGTACTTGCTCTGTGTGGGTGGGTGTTGTCACGATTCAACTAAAAGATAGGGAAATATACATCATCAATATTGTTAGTGCCCTCTCAAAGTTAAATTAGCTAAGTATTTTTGGTGGGAGGGGGTCAGTCTTGTACCAGCAGAACCATGCAGACATTATTTTTTTAACATAAATATTCATCATCAATTTTTTAGCACCCTCTCATAGTTAAATTAGTTTTTTTGTTTTGTTTTTTTGCAGATGTCAGTATAGTACCAGTAAAACCATGCAGACATTACTTTTTAAACTGTAAAGAAAGAAAAAATGTTTCTTTTGATTTAAACTGGCCAAAATAGTGATTTTTGGTTTGTTCTGAAATACTAGTAAGATTTTAGTAACAAAACGAAAGTACATGATCTGTAGCCTGAAGCAGAAGATATTTTTCACATACACTTTTGTTCAAGCATAAAAAGTACTGGGTATTGATGAAGACTTTACTGGTGTCACTCAGTGTTGGGCTGGTGGATTATAATTCACAGTCTAAGATTTGCTTTATACATACACTTACCTTATTCAAGGCATAACTTAAAACTGTAAAATCAAAGCTTGCAATTCTCATGTCAGAAATCTTAGGATATTTCACTTTTCCAGTTCAACAAGGAAAAAGAAAAATTTTCTTCAAAAATCAAATAAAAGTAATCCTTTCCATTGAAGAATCAGTTACTTATTAACTCATTAATACTTGTCATAAATTCAAGAATTAAATATAAGAATAAAAATATGGTATTAATAAGCAGTTTCTAAAAAAAAAATTCCAGTATTAATTAAATGTTTGTAAATTCAGTTTTAACCTTCTTCTTTTATGTGCCCTGTCCTTTCAGGACGTAGGCGATAATGGCTTTCCACATCTCCCTGTCCCTTGTGGCTCTTAGCACGCTTTCTCCTGTTACACCAAGTAACCCTCGTTCTGTCATCCACCTGATCAGGTTCTTCAAATATGTTATCCGCTGCTTTCCCCTGTGTCTTTTTCCCTTTATCTGGCCTGTTAGTATCAGGTTCTCCAAGCCCTCCTTCCTCATTGCATGTCCCAGGAACTTCAGCTGTCTCTTCCTGATGCTCAGTATTAATTTTCTTTTTGTTTCCATCCTTTCCAAAACCTCATCATTGCTCACATGCTTGATCCATGATATTTACAGCATCCTTCTGTAGAACCACATTTCAGCTGCTTCAAGTTTTTCCTTCAGATGTGAATATTTAACAAAACACCCTTAAATAATTGGGCCTGGTCTTAATCAGGTCTGGGCACCTAGCCTAATAAATTAGATTATAATAATCGTCTATTAGAAGGTGCAGCAAAAATAATGCTCCTTGTTAGTTCCAATCTAAATTACTAATACTTTCTCTCTCCTATTTATATGCAGACGCACACAAATGCATGCTGGGATTTTTTCTAACCAATAAAATATGCTAGTTCTCAGTTTCATCTGACTCAGTCTTGATCTGTCTTGAAGTCAGAAGGCAACATTCACTTGTCCAAACTTGTCTCCAACCCCAATTCTTAGTTTGTGAACCTTTTTGCCTTATTACTGTTAATTTGCCTTCAATATATTGTTTACTTGCTTTATATTATTTTTTGCTCTGTTTTTTTCCTTTTTCTTGAAATTGTTTTTTGCAAACTTCATCAAATATTTTTGTTGGGCAGTTCTGATATTCATTTATCTATTTTACATTTAACAATGCCAATCACTCTACACATTTTTTAACTTATGAACTTTTATTGAACAAAAATAAATTACAGTACTTAAAGAACATTTATCTACTCTAACAGTTTCTTTTCTCTTTAATTATTTAACGCGAGAAGAGTGAGACTTAGATGCCTTTAATTATTTAACATTTATAAGTATTGTCACATTAAAATATCATGATTTGTTTTGATTAACAAATTAGTTAACATGTTCAAAATACTCCACTTCATGTTCAGTACAACACTGAATCCTGTCAGCAACACTTTCACAAACCATTTGACACATTTTTATATTAAATTCAGGAAATTTATTAGAAATTGCTTTCGATTTGAGCCTGTAAACGAGATCTATTAGTACACCTCCCAAGAAAAAATTCTGGTAGTGTTAGGTTTGATGATCATGATAGCCTCTCAATTGTTCCACATTGTCCTGTCCATCTCTGTGGAGAGCCATGGTCACCTATATCCTGAAGGGCCATGGCCATTCATGGATAATAAAAAAACAAGCCTCACATAAATCTGAGAAAATGTAGGCAACATCCTTCTCCTTATGTGTCTCTAAAAAAACTCAATGGTTCAGTTAAGAATATTTTCTCTGATTTTCTGTTCGAAATAGCTATTTATTGATGTGCTAGCAATGTCTGATATCTGAAAGAACTTAAATTATTTTTCTGGGTTGTAGGTTTACACCATTCCTAAGTATATAATTGGAGGTCAGTATGTGTGGAGAAGGGGGAGAAATGTACCAAGAATGGAGAGACCTGTGTTTTTTTTCCTCTCTATTAAACCTCATTATAAATTTTCATGCCCCCAGTGTCAAATATCTCATCAGTTTTAAGGAATATGTTTGTCTCTCAGTTTGTCTGTTTGTATTGCTGTTTCTACAAATGAGTTACTTTATTCCCAACAGACTGAGACAAATGAAAATGTTTTTGTAACACTGATTCAATGGGAAAGCAATTTTCAAGGTGGAGATCAACTAAATACTAAATTAAACTGCTTGATTAAACAAAGGTGTTGGTTGGAGTAATGGATAGTAGTTTGAATTGAGGAGTCGAAGAGCCATGTTTAAATTCCAATCAAGTTCATCACATTCATTTTTGTGCTAATACCCTTAGGAAAGGTATGAAACTATTTCTTCTCCCCTAGCTGTGGGTAAATAACATGACAGACTGGATCCTATAGTATTAGGTAGCAACTAGTATAAAAGTAGGAAAAACTATGAATTCAAAACCAGCTTATCTTTTGCGCAGAAAACAACACTGTTTTCCTTTTTTTTAATCGTTTCACCCCAAGCAAGGAGATAATGCCACTGATGTGCAAGGGGCTACATAAGAGAAAAAAGATTAGATAGGAGGAGAGTAAATAAAAAGATGAACTAGTTACAGGGGGTGTCAGTGAAAAGGGAAGGGAAGGATGGGAATACAGGTGTGATAACAGTTGCAAAGGTAGAGAGAAAGGAAAAGATATACAGGGTGATGTAGAATGAACTGGAGTCAAGTGGTGAAAAGATGGGAATTGACATTGCATTTAAATTCTTGGAGGTTGTAGCCATCAGGAAAGCAAGAATATGAAAAAGAGTTTGACAGGAAGAAAGTGCAAGAAAAGAAGCTGCTGGAGTAGAATCGTTGGCTGCATTTGGTTGATCGAACTGTGAATGGGTGGGACCCAGTTGCCAGTCTAATTGCCTGAGTAAACTCATGTGGCAGGGGCACCAGTGACTTAAGTTCGTCAGAGCAGAAGCCATGAAAATATTTATAGAACAGACAGAGGGAAGCCACATCCCATCAGTGAGAAAGTGGCTGGAGTCAAGCTGCCAAGTTGGTACCTACCACATTACTTATTCTTCTTTGGAGCCTGTCGAGAACACTGAGATGAACAGTGGGAGCACCTGACCATATATGACAACAGTATTCCATGCATGTACGGATCGTCGATTTGTATATGTGCAAGATGGATTCAGGCAGAAAAAACATCCTGGCACGACACAGAAGAAGAGATATACTACAAAACTAAAAGAGAATTTATGATGATTTTCTAACTATAGCTTAGATGTGGCACAAGGCTGAAAGTATAGAGCACCCAGTGAGGATCAAACTCACTACTCAGTCATAATTGTTCTAGCAAAACAAGCTTGCTAACCATTACATCAAATCAAGGTCCCAGTCTTCTAAGCATAGCTTACATGTAAATAAGAAAAAAAAAATTTTGTCTCAGTAACCAGTGAATAGGCACCTTGATTCATTTCACGTGAACTCCTAATTACATATAAACTAATTAAAAACAATAAATTGTTTTTTGGTGGTGGGAAGTTGATAAATCTGTACTGACCTTTATTAGGCAAAAATCTTTTTGGAAATATAATGAGGATGATGAGTTTGAAATTCAATAAAGAATTCTTATCACTCTTTACAGATAATCACTAAAACAGTGGAAAAAAATCATATCCAGGTGATATGGTGTTTAATTTTCTTTTTCATTTCTTGGATTGATGCAAATTTCTCAGTATTTCTTTGTACCATGTTGGTTGATTTTTGTTTAACAGCATATCAACCTCTACATGTTATTTAACCTTTAGCACTCTACATTATTTTATAAGTATTACTTTTACTTCCACTATATATGGTGGCTCCTCAATTACTAACTGCAGTATCTTTGATTTCAATTTTGTCAGAGATGTTTTTCTCTCTTGCCATCGTAGGATGTGACAACACAATCATGAAATTTAAATATACTGTTATTCGGGATTGGCATCAACTGCAATGGTAGGACAAAAGCCTTCCTTGGTGACTGAAGATACCTAAAGAGTATTTGATGTTAATTCTAAAATCTAAATGTTTTGAACACACTTGTAGAAGTCAAATAACTTACCTTTCAACATGGCTGTCTCCTTTTGACTCCCTGTAGGAAGGTGAACATTCAAGAGTGTGAGACTCACCTTCCTGATGTTTCCAACTAGCGTCCAGTTGGCAGACAAAAATAAACAGTGTTGTAACTGAATACATGTCCCTATGTGGCCCAAAGACAAATGGTGGATATTGGGCTGAATATTTATGAAGCTCAATGTACACACTGAAATTATCAGCCAATCACTGCTTACGGAATAGACTTGCCTGTAACAGAATGGAATCTCCCAGGTTATTATTTAAAAACCTCTTGGCTCAACATTCCTAGCAGTAGATGCAGCTATAAATTTGCTGTAGACATTTGAGGTCAGTTGAGAGAGTGAAGCCAGAGTGGCACAGTGTGTTGCTCTCTAAAAATCTAGCCTCTGACATTAAAAAAAAGAAGACTAGGAAGTCAAAACAAACAAAGAATATTACTGAAAATTTTACAATTATCTATCCTCCTTATTCACAATTGCAATTTACTCTTCTTACTTTCATATCACACACCTCATTCAGTTACCCTCTGTTATATTACGAGAACGAGATAAACAACAAGGTAAATTCCAAATGGAAAGATTTATGCAACACATAAGGGGTAAGCAAATAACAGAGTTTATTGTATGGAAAATTACAAATAACAGAGAGTTCATAAAATGGTAAGTCAAGACAGAATAGAAGCAAAAGTCGAATTGTATCATACTTCCTTACTTTGATACTTCTTAATCTCTTTGGCGAATCAACTGTTGGGGGTGATAAGATGTTCCATTATAACACCCTCTAATTTGAGTGACTCTCACTCATTGCATTATGCGATATTAGAGTGTTTTGAAAAATACTGGTTGTGCATGGGACCAACCTTTAAAAAGCTACAGAAACTGTAGCTGCAATCTAATGTCGTAAAGCTGTGTTGCCCTATACTATACAGATCAAATCCCAAGTAGGCATCTACGCAGATGACACTACAATATACTCCTGCTCCAGTAAGAAACCTGTCGTGGCGGACAGACATAATCTCGCTGCTGACCTTGAGCGGGATCTACACTCTGTGGTGAACTGGGGCAAGAAGTGGCTTGTCAACTTCAATTCATCTAAGACCAAGCTGTTGTCTGTCAACCATTACAGGCAACCTCTTCTGCCTCCCATAAGCATGGACCGGATGATTCTCCCGGAGAGTAATACACTACGCCTCCTCGGACTTACCCTGTCCTCAGACCTCAAATGGAAGCACTATATTGACTCCATAGCAAAATCTACTGCTAAGAAGATTGGGTCACTATGTCGATCCAGGATGTTTTTTCCACCTGAATCCATCCTGCATATATACAAGTCAACCATCCATCCGTGCATGGAGTACTGCTGCCATTTATGGTCAGGTGCCCCTGCTGTTCTCCTCAGTGTTCTTGACAAGCTCCAAAGGAGAGTCTGTAATGTGATAGGTACTGATCTGGTGACTCGTCTGCAGCCACTTTCCCATCGTCGAAATGTGGCCTCCCTCTGTCTGTTCTATAAATACTTTCATGGCTTCTGCTCGGATGAGCTTAAGTCACTGATGCCTCCTCAACAGGTGTTTACCCGTTCAACCAGACTGGCAACTGGGTCCCACCCATTCACAGTCAGGTTAGCCAAACGCAGACGACAATTCTACTCCTGCAGCTTCCTCTCTCGCACTTCCCGCCTGTGGAACTCACTCCCGTATTCTTGCTTTCCTGACGGCTACGACCTCCAGAAATTTAAAAGCAAAGTTAATACTCACCTACTAACCACTGGCCTCTAGCTCTCTCCCCTCCCCTGTATAACCTTCCCTTTCTCTCCGCCCATGTATCTGTCATTGCACCTGCTTTCTCAGCTTTCTATTGTTCCTTTCTAACTAGCTTGTACTCCTCACTCTTTTCTAATTAATCTTTTTACATTTATGTAACCCCCTGCACATCAGTGGCGTTTCTGCCTTGCTCGGGGTTAAATGATTAAAAAAACAAAAAAACAAAAGATAAGTCTAAATGGTTAATCCAACAACATTTTTTTTTACTATACAAAGAATTAATTACACTAGTATTTTGAAACTTCAGTGCAATTTTTCATATTAGAATCACCGATAATTGTATTTTGCTTTTGAGTTTTCAAATCTAGGGAAACACAACAAACTTAAAAGAATGTAGTTTATCATATGAAATTTATGAATTCTATTTCTAATTTATATCATAATCCAGTCTGAAGTGCAAGATGTTAGACAAGTTGTTATCATCTTTGCAAGACCAGGTCTTAAAAGGGTGAATTGGCCAAGACAATAATTGATGCCATAACTGTCAAACTAAATCTGTCTGTTCACTTTGAGAAATGGGTGATTAGCCAATGCTCTAATGGCATGAGGGTTCTATTCCTGATTTTCACGAAGATAATCATGCAATATCTTGAAAAGAGGCTGTCAAAGTGAAAGGTTGATGAGGTCTGCTCTCAATCGATTATTTGGCCAGACTAGGTGTCAAGGAGGGTTGTACATAAACTGACCAAAAGTTGACAGCTAGCCAAGTGTTTGGGATTGGTGGTGGAGTGTCTAAGAGAAGGTTCTGCAGGATTGCCTACATTACTTCTTTGCTTTCAAACTGACCCAATTTTATCAGAAGATCTAAATTCCTTTATATCTATCTTTGAGATGTGGTTCTAATGAATAGCCTATTTAATTAGCTCTTTGTACATAAAAGGTTACATTCTTTCAACGGAAAAAGAGTTCTCCAGCCTCCATCTGGATAAAATCTAAATCTAAATCTATCTAAACTTATTTAGAAATGGAACTTTGTCTGTGTGTGTGTCTGTGTGTGTATCCGATACCTATAGACTCTGAAACGGCTGAACCAATTTTCCTGAAAATTTACACAGTTGTACTATAAGCATCTGCGAGTGTTCTTAGCTAGGTTTTGTGTCAAGGTACCCCCAATAAATATCAAACATCAATAATCGAAAAAATCGGGTTATAGAAGGAGTGGTTCGATTTTAATCAAATTTGATACACTCATAGACAAAGACATAAATGATATTCAGAAGTTTCAAGGTTGCAGTTCTTACAATAGTGCAGAAAATCGATAAAATATATATATAAAAGGCAAGATTTTGTGTGTGTGTCTGTTTATCTGCCTGTATGTCTGTATTTTTCAGCCCTTTAATTTTAGTTTTTGCTTCAGGTTTGGCTCTAAGTAGATATAATTGTAGTTCTTAGTCTCAGCCATGATACCATTTACTCAGAGGACTTATTTAGCCTTTAAAATTCAGTTTACGACAAAAAACTTATTTGATATCGATATCAAGAAATGAAAATTTGACTTACATCCATTCATTTTTCTTTCAGTCTACAGTTTTGCTTTAACTGGAAACAACTGTTGCTTTTTAGTTTTTCGTGCCAACGTTCAAAGAGTCTGAGCTCCAGGACCATGGATTAGTTTTAAAGCTTTCATTACACCTGAGCAATGCTGGGCTGTACTGCTAGTCACAAATAGTTTTAAGCTAATATCTAAAGGAAACAAATCAAAAAGGGTAAGTAAGAAAAATTGTAAACACATTTTGATGTAGTTTGTTTCATGTCATATCACCTTTTCTCAAGTTGTTTAACAGATTCAATTGTTTTGATAAACAATAGATAAGTAACTAGAGTTCTGGCTTGCAGAAGAATCAAAAAAGTAGACATAACTCTGATTTGTATGTGAGTACAAAAGTTAGACTTATGGACGGTAAACAAGTAACCCTTTTTGGGAAGGGCTTACTTTTTTGCACAAGGATGAAGCCAGTGTATTGAACCCAACTAAATGGGATACACAATTTACAAAATGTCCTGTTTATGATGCACTAGCAGTATAGCCCTGCGTTGCTTGGGTGTAATGAAAGCTTTAAAACTAATCCATGGTCATGGAGCTCAGACTCAGCCGAAAGAATATTTGTGTGAAGTTTGGTGAGAATCGCATAAAAATTGTGGATTTGTATAAAGGACATACAGATAAACAGACACACACACAAAATCTTGCGTTTTATATATATATATATATATATATAATCGATTTTCTGCACTATTGTAATAACTGCAACCTTGAAACTTCTGAATATCGTTTCTTATGTCTTTGTCTATGAGCATATCAAATTTGATTAAAAGTGGACCACTCCTTCTATAACCCGATTTATTCGATTATCGGTTTTCAATATTTATCGGCAGTACCTCGAAACAAATCCTAGCTAAGAACACTTGCAGACGCTTATAGTACAACTGTATAAATTTTCAAGAAAATCGGTTCAGCCGTTTCGGAGTCTATAGGTACACATATAGGTTCACATACACACACACACACAGAGACAAAGTTACATTTATAAATAAGTTTAGATTAGATTAGATTAGATTAATCACTTACTTGATCTGAATATTATTTTGATATTTTAATAACTGTCTACGGTGGAAACGGTCATTTAACTCATTATTTAACCTTCAGAAGAAGAGAGGAAATGTCAAATGTTTTTTCTTCATAAAACGTTTTTCTCCTGTTTGCTGAGTTGTTAAAGCAACCTGAAAAAACAAAGAGGCTGCTGTCAGTTAAACTCAACCAAAAATGGTTTATTTCACATCAGTGATTCATATGCATATAAGAAAATATTTATTTGTCAGTGTCTTTATCTTTTTATATATATATATATAAACAATTCCAAGTACTGCTTCAAAAACAGTAACAATGTCTTCATCAGATGCTGACTAGATTTTTTTTATAATTGTTTCACTTCAACTGAGGCAGTACCTCCACTGGTGCACAGGGGGTTACAGTGAAAGAAAAAGAAAAGAAATCAAGACAGGAAATAAGTTACCAGGGATGTTGAAGAAAAGATATGAGAAATTTGAGAATCAAGAAGATAGAAGATGGCAATTGACATTGCACTTAAATTTTTAAAGATTGTAGCTATCAGGAAAGCAAGTGTTTGGAAGGAAGTTCAACAGACAAGAAGTGCAATAAAAGAAACTGTTAGAGTAGAAGTGATGGTTACATTTGATTATTTTTACAGTAAAATGGTGGGACCTAGTTGCCAATCAAGTAGCACAATTAAAGCATGATTTTTGTTTGGGCAAGTATACCACAAGAATCTGTTTGTTTACTGTCACATTGTGGTTGTGCCACATCTGTTTAACTCTCTCTCTCTCTCTCTCTCTATATATATATATATATATTCATCCGCAGACAGATCTGTTTTGCTGTATCACAGGTTAGGAGAGGGGGGCAAGGTGGCTTAGCTTCAGACAGGTCACTTTTTAGTTTTGTCTGGGTAAATCGCATAGTGGGACTTTAAATTTTTATTTGATTACTATCTATGAGTACACGAGTTAGAGTAACATTTTAGTATTGTATGTTTTTTTATTTTATTAATATTCATTTTTTTGTTTTGTGGATGAAATATGGATATTAATTAAATTTTGGAGAGGATTATTTTGTCTGAGAAATGTATCTAGTGGGACCACATAATACTTAAAATAGTGTATGCATATATATATATAATAAGTCAAAAAGCAGTACCTTACATTTTTATAGCTGTCAGTTGTTTGTTTGCCATTTGTATTATAAATGTACAAGAAAATAGAAATCCGTGCTTTAAAGGCATGTTCATTTAACCATTTATTCAAAGGAGGATTATAAAGGAACTGCACTAAGCTGTTTTATTAATACTTGCAATGTTCAAAGTGTCTCCCTTCAGTGAACATTTGCTGATGAGTAATCTAAGAGTGGCATTCATGCTCTTAGAGGTTGATATCAAACTTTGATTTGAGCCTTTAGTTTCTTGGGTGGGTTAATCTCAAATTTCTGAGTCAAATGGCATGCCACCATAGATTGATTTCATTACATTTGTAAAAATGCATTCATTCATTGAAAGGTAATTTAAATGTCAGGTGTAATGTGGTTGCCAAAATTGTCTGACTATCAAGACTGGGTTCACCTGCTTGTGTGACATTTTGCAAAGTTCTGTTGTTAGATAATAGGGACTTTCAGCAGACACCCTCTTGACCCTCTTATCTTTACAAGGCACTTGCTGCAGATCTTTGTGTTAGGTCTGAGGCCCTGTGGGAAAATGAATAAAGGCATAACATTGCCATCAGTAATGATTGTTCCAATCACCATGATGTTGACTGAATATATCCAACTATTTCCAAATCCTCAGATTGACACCCATGCACTCTGAAATGTTTGTATTGGAGAGGATGGCTTGAATGCCAAGCAGTACAGCCTGTCATTTCTAAATTTCTGGTGAAGTGAATTGCATCATGATTCTTTTTTCTCATAGATGGTGCCCAACTGACCCTACTATATTGTTCACTCAACAAAGTCAAAAACAAACAAGGCACATAAAAATATAAAATGATAACAATTTACCTATTGCACCCTGTATATGGACCTTAAAGAAGGTAGGCCCAGCATACAAGCTCAGAAAATTTAGTAGTTGGTAAAATATTACATGTTACCTGATCAAACATTATTTTCAGTAAGTTTTAGGCAAATTTTTTATTTATCAGCCTCAGGGAATGTTTTTGGGGAGCTTTATGGCCAAATTCATGTCTAGTCTGCATTGGCTATAGGTCAGGTATGTACATTACAACAAACTTGAAAGCTATTATATATTAACCAAAGCCCTAACCTGCCTAAATTTGTCTTACATAGTTTACATGATGAAATAGTCTAACCTGATGAAAAAACAAGAGACAGGATGGTTATTATAGTTAACAGCATGTAATTAAATTTAATTATTATGTAACATTTTAGACTGTGAAGATTGACAACATTTTCAAACTTTATTGAAAATAACAATATTAAATCATACAGTGATGATTGGTGAAGAAGTTTATTGTTTACGCAAAACAGTCAGATAATCAAATTGTCATGTTTTTGTATTACCTTCTTAAAGCTATTTACACATTTAGGGTAGGTATTTTAATGTAAAACATCTTCCTTCAAGCTTTCTTGACTACAAACTCATCAAAGATTTCATAAAAATCAATAAGTTGCAGTTTATCTTCTCGATATGGAAAATACTTAAACCAGACAGCCACTCTTGTGACATTGTTGAACAAAGGTTACCTTTGATCTTTTTTAGCCTGGAAAATGATCTTTCTTCAGAACAGTTAGTTGCCATCAAACACAGGAACAATCTGAAAATTGTTTCCATTTTTAGAAAAAGCAGTCTAAACTTTGTCCTTCTAGATGTGCCTGTTTGACATACAAGTGGAATGTCAAGAGTTCATCAACAAGGTTGAGATCAACACGCTCAGGTGATTCTTGTTCTAGTCTTTTGACACCATGGATGAGAATTTGTTCCCTTGCTGCTTGCAGATCAGTTAAAAATGAAAAATTATATGCAACACTCTTGCACACAGTTGCTATTCTCTCCAAATTACACCAGTTACAGGGATAAATGACTGTAAATCAAAGTAATCTTGGAATAATTTTATCCAAGGCTTCAGTTGTACTGCCATCATTGCGTTGTTATTTTCACACTCTACACCGTCTTTGGTGAGTTTTATACTCTACATCAGGTTGAGTAGTTTTGCTCGCTTCTCAATCTCCTCAAAATTGTCCCATGTGCTGGAAACAAATTGCGGATTTGAATTGTATAGGTTTGCACATGTGGTCAATGAAATCTATGCCCTTTGAAGGGCATTACTTTGTGAAACTGCTTGAACAAACCTGTCCATATATGAAGCATGAACACAAATTCAAATGCTTCCTTTTCTGCAAAAGATTTTAAGCTTGTTGTCTGGTATCAACTCTTCAATGTCATCATCATGGATGTGACTGAGCAATTCAATAATGTGTGCATAACTTTCACTGATGGTTGTCAAAGCTCTGAAATGTGCGTCCCATTTTATATCAGATAAATTTTGCAAAACATTTGACTCTGCTGGCAATAAGTCTTTCAGCACTGCTTACTGTCTTGTAGAGACAGAGAAAAAGATAATAAAGTTCATTGACCGCACCAAAGAAATTCACTGCATCCAGACAAGAATCAGCTGCAGCACTTCCAACCAGATTTAGAGAATGTCCTGTACAGTGAATAAATTTTTCAAACTTATTCCTTTCTAGAATTTTCCGTTGAACACCATTATACTTTCCAGTCATGTTAGCTAAATTGTCATTTTATTAACACCCACATGTACTTAAATCAATTTCAAGTTTTTCAAAGAAGTTCAGTATCAGTTCAGCCATTCTTTTACTCATGTAATTCTTCAGTTCAATAAATGTCAAAAATTGTTCAACTGGTGTTGCATCAAGTGGATAAATGCATCTAACAATTACCATAAGTTGATCAAAATTGGAAAGATCAGTTGTTGAATTGACTGATACGCTAAAATACCTTGCTTCTTTTTGATATCATTTCACTATTTCTTAAAGAACTTTTTAGTTATTTGCTGGATAACTTCTTCACATATGACCTTAAATAGGTATCATGGATGACCAGATCCTTTTACTTCATACAGGTTTATGTGGGTACATGAAAAAGGATCAAATTTGGCCATCAATTCAAGCAAAACAAGAAAGTTTCCATTGTTTAGAGAGCAGATGGTTTCATCATCTTCCCTAAAAGCTAATTTACATTCTGCCAACAGACAAATCACTGCCATTACTCATTCAAGTACATTCCTCCAGTACCTCTGTTCGGCTCATCAAGCTTTGTTGTAAGCATCTGACCATGTTTTCTTGTTTTGTGAAGAGTATTAATCCATTTCGTTCCTCCAGTTATGGATTAAATAACAGGATAGATTGGTATCTATAGTCTTAGCTGGAAACCAGTCTACCACAGAAAGTAATGGCAACCTACTGCGGGATAACCTGCTGCCCAGTCAGTCATGTCTCTTTCGAGGCATGATCACCCAAGTGTGTATCGTGTATGGCATTTAACTGAGTGACATGTAGTTCAGATAACTTCTTGAATTTTCATAGACCTTACTAACTTCAGGATACCAGTTTTCAAATCCTGAAGAAGCTAGAGTTGTAGTTAAAGCATTATTCTTAGAGAATTTTAAGAAAAGCTTGAACAAAAAACAGTAGATTTTTCCTTTTGTTGGAGAATATAGTAGCCATTCCTGAGAGAAGGTTTATCCATTTTGTTTCAGTCGAATGAGTTTGGTTTTTGTAGGTTCTCTTTGAAATTCAAAAAGGCTTTTTTCTAAAAAAAAGTATAAAATTTCTTTATTGCTCAATTTGGTTCATAAACCTACATCATTATTCACAACGAACTCAGTAGGCAAGCAAATACTTGCTTCTGTACATTTAGGTGGAGAAACTAAAGCTTTTGTGCCTAAGTCTACATCTATTATTGCTAAAACTTACAATTTTCCCCAAAACAACAATATTTTTAATATGTTATATTGTGTAAAATTTTATGCTGAATTGTTCAATGTCTTTTCTGATACTAAGTGACAAGCTTTTCTTGCTAAAAACTGCAATTGTTTTCACCATTTGCTATCAAGTTATGCATATGGGGCAGCTTTTAAATTTTTTATATCTCACAAGTTTAAGTAGATTAACTCGATTTTAGTTTATTAGTATATGCAAAAGATGATACTGAAATGATGGAGATATATTTTAAAGCATTTCAGCAGAATTTTAACATTTTTTTTGAAGGAAGATGCTCCCCTCCCCAACTTAAACAGGGCCCTGTGATTAAGCACACCTAAGCACAATGGTAAACCTGGTAATTATACTATATATATATATATATATATATATAAGCTCAACATGTTAAATTTTATTTATTCTTTAAATATATATTGAGTACTTTTAATACAACTGTTTACTGGTCTGATTTGACTGACCAAAAGCTGATATATATATATATATATAATATAATATAATACTATACTATATCATATATATTAAACATAGGGGAGTGGTTCATTGTGCCTTCACAAACAAATGTTTTCCACTGAAATAAAATAGTAATATTATTTTAAATCAACTGCTAAATCTGCTGCTAAGAAAGTTGGTTCACTGTGTTGTGCTAGACACTTTTTCTTATCAGAATCTATCTTACATATTTATAAGTCTACCATACTTTCTTGCTTTGAGTATTGTTTCATATATGATCTGGTGTTTTTGCTTTATATATTTAAAGGCTTTTAATAAAATTGAAAGAAGAATTTGCAATGTTTCCGGTCCTGACCTGGAATCTCCACTTCAGGGTAGCTTCCTTTGCCTTTTTTATAAATATTTTTATGGTACTTATTCTGATAAACTTTCCTCCATGGTATCTAGACTTTACAAATTAAAGTTAACATTTTTCTATTTTGAAAAATGCACGAAATATTTTTTTAAAATAGAAAAATGCAGCTTGAATTCCAGCCACATCCATTTCAGGGGCAGTTGGAATAAATGCTATTAATATACAATATGCATCACCAACCATGAGAGAAAATTAACAGCAAACCTCTTAAAAATGGCCAACGAAATGGTTGAAAGCACTTGAGACAATATACACTACAACCAATTTTTACACTCATTTACCTCCAACAAATGAAAAAATTTAACATTATTCAAATTTTTCTTGTCTGTCATATTCAACAATATATATATGTTTTTATATATATATATAATCTGTATGACTGTGTGAAAGTCTAACCTCAAGTGGCTCTATGTCCTTGTACAGGATGAAAAAAACAAAAATATATGTTGACCAATCAAAATATAAGTAATATGTGATACATGCTTGGGTCATCATGTCTTGAAAAAGACATGACTGACTTGGCAGAAGATTTTCCTGCAGTAGGTTGCCAATACTTTCAGTCATAGACTACTTACCAACCAAGGCTATAGAACTCAATCTGTTCTGCTATTTAACCCTTAGCTAGAGGGAGAAGTAACAAATTAATACCTTTCCTAAGGGTATTTATGCATAAGTGAAGGCAATGAATTTGAACGTTTCAATTTCTTGTTCCAAGCTAATATCCACTGTACCACAATGCACAGCACACACACACACACAAATATATATATATATGCTCAGATAAAATTCATCAGAGGACAAAACGCATTGGCTAAGATAAGTTTTTCTTTTGTCTTTAATCTTATATATATAAACTAGCAGTATATAGCCCAGCGTTGCTTGGGTGTAATGAAAGCTTTGAAACTAATCCATAGTCCTGGAACTCAGACTCTTTGTACATTGGCAGAAAAGACTAAAATGCAATAGTTGTTTTCAGTTAAAGTGAAACCGTAGACTGAAAGAAAAATGAATGGATGTAAGTCAAATTTTGATTTCCTGTTATCGATAGCAAATAAGTTTTTCATCGTAAACTGAATTTTAAAGGCTAAATAAGTCCTCTGAGTAAATGGTATCATGACTGAGACTAAGAACTACAATTATACCTACTTAGAGCCAAATCCAAAGCAAAAACTAAAATAAAAGGGCTGAAAAAAATACAGACATACAGGCAGATAAACAGACATACATACAAACATCTTGCCTTTTATTTATATATATATATATATATATATATATATATATATATATGTATTATCAATTTTTTGCACTATTGTAAGAACTACAACCTTGAAACTTCTGAATATTATTTCTTATGTCTTTGTCTATGAGTGTATCAAATTTGATTAATATCGAACCACTCCTTCTATAACCTGATTTTTTCGATTATCGATTTTCGATATTTATCGGGGGTACCTCAACACAAAACCTAGCTAAGAACACTTGCAGGCGCTTATAGTACAACTGTAAATTTTCAAGAAAATAGGTTCAGCCATTTTGAAGTCTATAAGTAACGGACACACAGGGACACACATACGCACAGACAATGTTCCATTTATAAATAAGTTTAGATATGTATATAAAGTTACAGATATCAGCCAAGAAAACAATGTTCACTTATCAAAGTGAAGTAAAGAGAAAAATTATACAAAGTACAGAACAAAAAAGAACAAACCCTACAATAGCCAAATTCCATTAGGTTTCTTTTCTTCCCCCCACTGTAAGCCAGGAAGCCTCCCCTTAACACACAATTTCTTTTATGTCACATGGACCGTATCCCCACCCTTGGCATTTTACTATTTTCTTTTTTTCTCTTTTTCCCCTTTTTAACCTATCTTGTCTTTGACTTGATTGTCTGCCATGTGGTATGGTGCTTAGAACAAAAAATGTACTTTCTTCAACGAGGAATCCTGCATGCAGGTTTTCCTTATCTGTAAACACAGGAACCTTGGCCGAGATTTAGATGAAATAAAGTAGGAAGCCCAACATAATCTGCAAACTTGCTGGAGATGCAGTTTTACCTTATGCTAATAAAAATTAAGGAAAACTGGTAACAATAACACATTGATATTTCTGTCTTTGTCATTTAATAAAATGCATAATAAGGTCTTCTTTTTTTATATGCTGTCTTCCCTCAGGACGTGTATGATCATGGCTCTCCACAACTTTCTATACTTTGTAGTTCTTTATAATTGTGCTTTTTTACCATCCATCCCACACCCGATTCTGCCATTTCTTCACATCAGCTGATCATGTAGGTGTTCTGCTACCTCTTCCTTCTACCTTCAGTATAACTTGTTAGTACCAAATTTTCTAAATTTGTGCTCCAGAAAGTTCAACAGTTTCTTTCTGATTCTCAGTATAAGTATCCTTTACATTTCCATTATTTTTAAAATGTCCCTGTTGCCATAATCAGTTACATACCATACGTGATATATGCTTAAGCAATCATGTGTTTTTTTTTTTTAATAATCATATCACCCCAAGCAAGACATTTTACTGCCACTTGGAAGTTACATAGGAGGAAAGTTATGAGAAAAAGTGACAGGTTATAGGGGGTGTCAGGAAGTGGGTAAGAGAAGGATGAGAATACTGATGAGAGTGGAGTGGACGGAGAAAGGAGCATGAGAGAGAGGATATAGATTAGAGAGATAAGAGATGACTATTGACTTTATAATTATATTATTGGAGATTGTAGCTGTCAGGGAAGCAAGTAAACAGAAGGGAATTCCACAAGCAGGAAGTGTGAGAAAAGAATCTGGTTTCACAGTAAAAGGGTGGGACCTAGTTGCTAATATTGTGGCTCAAGGAAATTCATATATAGGGGGTACCAGTGATCTCAATCCATCAGAGCAGAAGCCGTGAAAGTATTTGTAGAAGTGACA
This sequence comes from Ascarosepion bandense, assembly GCA_037127315.1. Taxonomy (NCBI): domain Eukaryota; kingdom Metazoa; phylum Mollusca; class Cephalopoda; order Sepiida; family Sepiidae; genus Ascarosepion; species Ascarosepion bandense. The sequence continues at coordinate 1,114,530 of JBBBDQ010001388.1, forward strand.
CAGGCACATCGCACCGGTAAGAAAGTGACTGTATCTGAGCTACCAAGTTGGGATCAATCACATTATGGATTCTTCTTTGGATTTTGTCAAGGACCCCGAGGTGGATAGCAGGAGCACCCGACCAGATATGGCAGCAGTATTCAATGCACAACAGATGGTAAATTTATTATATGTTTAAAAGGAAGACATGCCCAACTGTGCAAAATATTTTTCTGCAGTAGGCTTTCATTACTTTCTGCATTAGACTGGTTGCCAACCAAGGCTATAAAACACAATCTATCCTGTTAAGTAACCCATAGCTGGAGGAAAGATGGATTAATATCTTTCACAAGGATATTTGTGTGTAAGTGAATGCAATGAATTTAACTGGAATTTGAACTCGGCTCTCCAGTTTCTCATTCCCGTCCAATATCCACTGCATCACAACACACACAGTTGATGAAATTACACATAAAAATAAAGCATAATTTTATATGTTTAAATATCCAAGTTGATGTCTCTATTGCATACATTAGTACATGGTGTCCATGTTTAGGTATGACAATAAAAAAAATAAAAACCAAGATTTCAAATGGGAATTTTACAAGGTAAACAAGCCATCTTTACCTCTGTTTATTGATTCTTTTATGGCTTACTACCAGTATAGCCTGGCGTTGCTCGGGTGTAATGAAAGCTTTAAAACTAATCCATGGTCCTGGAGACTCAGCCTAAAGAATATGTGAGATAATAAAATAATTGCGACAATTTACCAATCGCACCTAGTATATATATATATATATATATATACACACACTAGCAGTATAGCCCAATGTTGCTCGGGTGTAATGAAAGCTTTAAAACTAATCCATGGTCCTGGAGCTGACTCTTTTATACGTTGGCACGAAAGACTAAAAAGCATTAGTTGTTTCCACTTAAAGCAAAACCATAGACTGAAAGAAAAATGAATGGATGTAAGTCAAATTTTGATTTCCTGGTATCAATATCAAATAAGTTTTTCGTCGTAAACTGAATTTTGAAGTTTAAATAAGTTCTCTGAGTAAATGGCATCATGGCTGAGACTAAGAACTACAATTATACCTACTTAGAGCCAAACCCAAAGCAAAAACTAAAATAAAAGGGCTGAAAAAAATACAGACATCCAGGCAGATAAACAGACACACACACACAAACATCTTGCTTTTATATATATATATATATTATCGATTTTTTGCACTGTTGTAAGAACTGCAACCTTGAAACTTCTGAATATCGTTTCTTATGTCTTTGTCTATGAGTGTATCAAATTTGATTAATATCGAACCACTCCTTCTATAACCCGATTTTTTCAATTATCGATTTTCGATATTTATCGGGGGTGCCTCGACACAAAACCTAGCTAAGAACACTCGCAGATGCTTATAGTACAACTGTGTAAATTTTCAAGAAAATTGGTTCAGCCATTTTGGAGTCTATAGGTAACGAACACAGACACACACACACACACAGACAAAATTCCATTTATAAATAAGTTCAGATGAACAATTTACAGGTTATTTAAAGCCATAAAATATTTTAAATTGTAAGAATTTTCTTTTTTTTTGTAATTGTTTCCTCTCCATGCAATGCGGTACTGCCACTAATGTGCAGGGGGCTATATAAGCATAAAAGTTTAGACAGGAGGAGAGTGAAGAGAAAGATGAACCAGTTACAGGGGTGTCAGAGAAAGAGCAAGAGAAGGATGGAAACACAGGTATGAAGAGAGTTACGAAAGTAGAGAGAAAGGAAAAGAACAAGATGTGCGGGGTGATGTAGAAAGGAGTTAAGTGGATAAGAGATGGTATTGACATTGCATTTAAATTCCTGGAGGTTGTAGCCATCAGGAAAGCAAGAATATGGAAGCGAGTTCCACAGGCAGGAAGTGCGAGAAAAGAAGCTGCTGGAGTAGAATTGTCAGCCACATTTGGTTGATCTAACTATAAATGGGTGGGACCTTGTTGCCAGTCTGGTTGCCCAAGTAAATTCTTGTAGCGGCAGGTACCAGTGACTTAATTTCGTCAGGTTTAAGTTTTGTTTAATGGCATATCAACTTCTGTGGGTTATTTAATACCAAAAAGGTAGGGTTTTAAGGTATTTGGTTTAATGTTCAGTTATAGTGAGAAGGTTGATTTAGTCATATTTTAATGAAAATATTTTTATTTTTATTCTTTTTTATTTCAAAAAACTGAAAATGTCTTCTAGCTATGTATTCAAAAATGTATTGCTGAGAATAATTTTTTTTCCTTCAAAAAAGTGTTATGGTAATAATTTTTTTTTTGAAAATATATTGTTAGTAATATTTTTCCTTCAAAAATGTATATTTTTCTCTAAAAGTCTATTTTTATGTATATATTTCTATAAATATGTATTTATATACTTTCATAGTGTTTTGACCCCAGTTTGAGGGTTAACTATTTCCCCGTAGATGGGACCCTAACAGGTGCTACCACTCTGGGTCAGGGTGGATCTGGGAACAACAGCAATTAAAAGGTGGTTCCATGCTTCCCACAACTTTTTAATCAGAGGCCCAGGACCTTAAATTTGTTGGAGCAGAAGTCATGAGAATATTTGTAGACAGAAGGAAGCCACATCCCGCTGGTGAGAAAGCCGGAATTATTTTCTTATATAAATATAAGTCTTATTAATTAACCAATAACTGGGGGGAAGAAGAGGTGGATTCATGCCCTTTCCAAGGGTATTTGCCCATAAGTGAATATAACAAACCCAACTGGAATTGGAACTTGGCTCTTCTATTTCCAATTCTGATTATACATTGCACCATCTGCACATCCAATCTTACAGCACCTGGTATTCCCAAGCAGTCTATTGTAACCATGCTTCACCTTTCTTTCCCATATTGTACATGCTGTAATATGATACAGCCAAGGGTCAAGGCCAACACTGACATTCCATAGCTATTGTAACTTAATCCTTTTATGATCTGAATGCTTGAGTTACTGTCCATTTTGAGTTAAAGACATCTGTCAAGCAGGCTCTGCAGTCAAGTGGGTTTGGGAGTAAATAATTGTGGAGGTAGAAAGGGTACAGAGGAAGAAATGTTATGGATTGAAGAAACTTTACTTATGGAATAAGCATTTCATATTTTTCCAACTTAAGTGTTTTGAAGATGCTATCCTTTACATTAGGTTATGAGTTATTAAGTTTTTATATAAGTTTATATTAATATTTGGTAGGATAAGTGCTTGACCACAAATATATATGTCACCTAGAGGGTGCCCATCTCTCTATGCAATTGTAATGGGCTCTATTATTTTTTTTGTAATTGGTATCATCTCAAGCAAGGCTGTAAAGCCACTAAAAGACAATGGGTTACAGAGTGTGGAAAAATTAGGAACTAAGACATTAATAATGAGAAGAAAGAGAAAACAGTAATTGGGATAAATGTAGACATGATTGACATTGCATTTACATTTTTGTTGATGATAGTTGGCTGGAAAGCAAGCAGCCAGAAGGGAGTCACGCAAGTGGTAATGTGAGAAAAGAAACTGTTAGCATAGAACTTACTACTATATTTTAGCCAGCTTAACTGTAAATTAATGATATTTCAACACCAGTCTAGTCAATTAAGTGCCATACATGATACACACTTTGGGCGATCATGTCTCAAAAGAGACATGACTGACTGGGCAGAAGATTACCCCACAGTAGGTTGCCATTGCTTTCTTCAGTAGACTGGTTGCTAGCCAAGACTATAGAACCCAATCTGTCCTGTTATTTGACTCATTGCTGAAGGAAGAAGATATGTATTATATTATTAAGTAGTAATTAGTGGGGGATCAGTTTATTAGTTCATAACAATAGAAAACCGATCCCCCACTTTATGCCCAGTAGAAGCTTTAATCATGTTTCCAACTATTATATTCAGTCAGCCAGACATGATACACGCTTTGGGTGATCATGTCTCGAAAGAGACATGACTGACTGGGCAGAAGATTATCCCACAGTAGGTTGCCATTGTTTTCTGCAGTAGACTGGTTGCCAGCCAAGGCTATAGAACCTAATCTCTTTTATTATTTAACCTATAACTAGAGGGTATTTGTGCGTAAGTGAATGCAAAGAATTCAACTGGAATTTGAACTCGGCCTCCCGATTTCTCATTCTAAGTTGATATCCACTGCACCACAATTTACATACTGCACTTAAATAAGTCTAGGTACCATTGTGAAGGAGTGAGTCCCAATCAGCATACTGGTAACAGAAAGAGGTCTTATGGATAGGTGGCTCCTGTTTAATAGATGATTGGAACAAAATATCAATAGCTACCACAGAGTGGTCAGAGTTACCTTGAGGGCGATATTGTGAAGCTTGGCAAGTGCAAGGAGAGAAGGTAGGAAATAAATCAGATAGAGAAACCTGTTACTTAGCTTTGCTTGGGAAATGAGTGGGAAAGTCCATGATTTGAGTAAGGGGTTGGGCAATGGAAAAATGTAATGTCTGAATACTGGCAATATCAGTACTTTTAGAATGTTTGAGCTGTGTGTCATGGCGAGCATTAAAGTCATCGAAGACAAAGATGTTTGCAGATAGATGGAGAGTAAGTGCCTATTCTATGCTGCTAGCTATCATGTCTAATGCACTAGAGTCCAAGAAAGAAAGGGAGTAACAAAGGATATATATATCATACATATATATGTGTGTATGTATATATGCAATATATGTATGTGTGTACATTATATATGTATGTGTATAGATAGATAGATATAGATATATATTTATTTAGAATTTATAACATAAATGTTATAATATCTACTGTGTCTTATCAAGTGATGGTGTTGATTTCAAATTGAAGAGTTTTAAAAGGTTTAAAACTGGCCAAACCCCCTTGAGAGAGACATTGTTATGTATTTAGTAGTGACCAATCAAATACAAGTAATTTCTAATTAGAAGAACATAAGAAACAGAATCTAAAAACAATTCAGTGGGTCATTAATTTTTATATTTGATTAAAAAGGGGATCATCATAATTGACTATTAGCTTTACTTTACAATAACAATTGAAACTTATTTAAAAAAGATATATATATATATATATATATATATATATATATATATATATTAAATTGTGTGTATTTAGGCAGCATTTTTTCATTGTTGCATGTTTCATTAAATAATATAGACAAGTTTTGTTTATTTATTTTAATATAAATTTTTTCATATTGTTTGATAAATTTAATAGCCTTATCATTAAAGAAAATCACAATATTGATACATAATTTATTTCATAATCCAATCTAAGCTTTACATAAAATAGATACAACTTGTCTATATTATTTAATGAAACATGCATCAATAGGAATATATATTAGTATACATACACATATACAGTATATATATATCCTTTGAGATTTGAAAAAGAAATCACTCAACCAGTGGTCAAGAGCGAGGGAAAATTTACTCACCCCAAAATCATTTTACCTGACTGACTTCATTTTCTTAATAGCTGTCTTACGTAAACATAGTGTGAATTGTTGATGGAAAACAAAAAATGGAGTTCAATTAAAATTTTGAAGTTGTCAGAAAGGATTTTAAAATTAAAAAAAAATAATAACAACAAAATTTGGTCTTTCCTTTTAATAATAGCATAAACATTTTGACTATAAAACTCGATATGATATTGATCATGATATGCTGTTTTCTTTTTTTTTTTTTTTTTGGCAATTGAGTGGAGTTAGCTAAATTCATAGTTTCTTTCTTCTGTTTGTCGACAAACCCCATCTCATATATGATTAGAAATATCAAATCTGATTTTCTCAATGATTTTCTATGAAAAAAATTATTTACTTGTATAATTTGTTTTTTAGTGCATGGTTGAAAGAAGTATGTGTATATTTTTTTGCTTTTATTTTAGGTCATTCTAAGTAATTTGTGAATCTTCAATATCATACTTTTGGGTTGTAAAAGGAATCAGATTTTCTTTTATTTATTTTTAATCAACCACGGGTGAGTAAAGCAATAAACATTAATTGCCCAATTAAGTTTTTAATCAACTGAGTTTGGGCAGTGAAATCTCAAAGGCTATATATATATATATATATATATATATATATATATATATATATATACTAGCATTATAGCCTGATGTTGCTCGGGTGTAATGAAAGCTTTGGAGCTCAGACTCTTTGGACTTTGGCACAAAAGACTAAAAAGCAATAGTTGTTTCCAGTTAAAGCGAAGCTGTTTCGGAGTCTATAGGTAACGGATACACACAGACACACACACACACACACACACACACCACACACACAGACAAAGTTCCATTTAGAATTAAGTTTAGATATATATATGTGCACACACACACATATATATATATATATATATATATATATATATATATGTATATAATATGGCCGGAGATTAAATGTGTATATTCTATAATCTCACTGGAGAAAATAGGTTATATACAGTATATACTCATCTACAAACAAACTTCAAGTATAGTGCGAACCCTGAATTTTTGGCATGAACTTTAACACTTCCAGGAAAATTTTATCTGTGTATAGTGCAACCTTGTATTTTTTACTTTAAAATTGATTATAAAAACTTGCACAATATTCAAGTGTGTGTGTGTGCATATATATATATATATATATATATATATATATATATATATGACAAAGTGTAAAAAGTTTTCTTGTGGCTTGTTTTATCCTTTAGGACTTCATTGTACTAAATTTATTATGTTCTTGTAACTACACACACACACAGACATATATATATATATATATATATATATATATAGACTTAAATAAATTCTTACTGTTTTCCAACACTTGCCATTCCCGGAACTGTGTGCATGTAATTTCAGATGGTAATGCATTTATAAAGAAGTATTATAAATAAGCTTAAAATTCAGTGTATGTCATTTTGTCAAAGTGTAAACAACTTTGTTTTTCATAGCGTTAAACATGTCGAATTTCGTGCAGCTGAAACACAGAATTCTTGCTGAGACTTACACTGTCCATGCTCTGTTGGAAACAACATGCAAAGATTGGTTTAGATGCTTCAAAAATATTGATTTTGATGTTGAGGATAAAGAACACTCCAGTGCACCTAAAAAATTTGAAGATGAAGAATTGGAGCCATTATTTCATGAACACTCATGTAAGGCACAAGCTGAACTTGCAGAAGCATTAAGAGTTGATCACACAACAGTTTCAAACATTTGAAAGCATTGGAAATGATTCAAAAGTAGAGACATTGGGTGCCATACGAGTTGAAGCCAAGAGATGTTGAACAGCGTCATGTGAACATCTGCTTCAATGGCAGAAAAAGAAAAGACTTTTGCATCATATCATGATCAGCAATGAAAAATGGATACACTATGATAACCCTAAGCATAGAGAATTGTGGGCTAAGTCAGGCCATGCATCAACGTCAGTGGCAAAGCTGAATATCCATCGTATAAAGTTTCTGCTCTAGATTTGGTTGGATCAGCTGGGTATAGTTTATTATGGGCTGTTCAAACCAACCAAAACCATCACAGGAGATCACTATCATCTACAATTGATGCATTTGAGCTGAGCATTGAAAAAGAAAACAGCTGCTATAGGAGCAGAGATATGACAAAGTGATTTTGCAATATGATAACACTAGGCCACATGTTGCAAAACGGGTGAAAACCTACTTGGAAATGCCAAAATGGAAAGTCCTATCCCACCCACCATATTCACCAGACATTGCCTCATCCAATTATCACTTGTTCTCATCAATGGCATATAGCCTGGCTAAGCATCACTTTCATTCTTATGAAGATGTCAAAAATGGTTTGACTCGTGTTTAGCCCCAAAAGACGTGTCATTTTTCTAATGTGTAATCCAAGTGCTGCCAGGAAGATGAGAAAAAAGTAGTGGCTCGCGATGGACAATACTTTCAGTGACATGTTTCTTACTAATTGTTGTAAATGAAGCAATACTTTTCATGAAAAATCAGCAAGAACTTATTCAAGGTTCTAATATATATATATATATATATATATACATTTTTAAACAAGTTATTTCACTACCCAGGTTTCTACCATGAGCAGTGTCTTCAGGAAATTTTTAATAACTGATTTTACTGTTTACCGTTTTTCTTTTTAAGAATGCTCTTGTAACGATGTTTTATTTGAATGTTCACATGACAGGAAATTTATGAACATGCAATTAAACCTGGGTAGCAAAATAACTCATTTAAAAATGTAACATATTCAAAAGTTCTACAATATAATTGTATCAAACACTTTTTAATACAAATGTGCACTGGTCTAACCCTATTATGACCAAAATCTAAGTATTAAACAATACACACACACACATACACACATATATAGATATAGATATAGATATATATATATATATATAAGAAAAGTCGAGAGGAAATAATTATTCTTAGTCAAGGCAAATGTAAAGATTTAATTTGTTGCACATGTTTACTTACAAGAGCAAGGATGTCATTGGATTATCAAGGTTTATAAATTTGAGACCATTCATGAACATTCATAAAATTTAAGTAAAGGTTTCTTGCTGTTGTATATAAACACCTGCAAAAATATATTTTTAGATTTGCTTTCATAAAGTCCCTCAGAGTATGAAACACATTTGCTGAGAATTGTTTTCCCCTCTTGTGTCTTTATCCATTTTCTTTCTTCACAGATATACAGTATCTGAAAATAATTTGCATATATATATATATAAGTAAAATTCCGGATACTACATTTGTTGTATATTTGACTCTGTAAATAGATAATACTATTTACATTAATCCCTCCACCCGGATCATTTTAATATTAATAAAATTAATATTAACAGGATCAGGTTTTTAAGATTTTACCTACATTCTATTTCTTTTTGAATTTTACAGATATATATAAATATATATATATATATATATATATATATATATATATATATTGATATGAAATTATTTGTTTAATCGAAACTCGTATTTGAGTAGATATTCTGTTTTTAATCAAGCAGTATATTCATATATTTATTTCTACTGGCCTGATTATTTACGATAAATTTCATATGAAAATGTGTGTCATTCAGCAAGATTCAAACCCATGACCCCTATCAACATAGGGGAGGCCACCAATTGATCTGGTACATCTTAGACCACTTGACCATGAACGGTACCACAGTCTAAAGGAAGTCAAATCAAGCCTTTATAACACAATTTTTGATTATACGCAAATAACCGTCTCTGCTGTGAAATGTATCGTAATGTCAACAAATGTAAACGTACAATGTTACGGAAAATCCCGAAGACTAACAAAATGGTTTTAACAACCAACATATAACTAATAACAAAGCTTGTGTTTTACTCCTTCCATTTATAGGATAAAAATCCTATATCATTTAACAGTTAACTAAAACACACAAAGTCAAATTGCACACCCACAAAATTGGATCTAAACAGATCGATTTTCTATTTCCTATCCAATCAGGATCCAGAATTTTACTTTTCACACTGACTTGTGAAATTTGCCTTGGTCTGGTTTTTTCCAAAATGCTTTTCGTCGATTGGATCTGATTTTGCAGGTGTGCAATTTCACTGTGTGTTTTAGTTAACTGTTGGATGATATAGAATTTGTATCCTATACACTTACTACTATTTCTATTTGACTCTTCCCTCTTGTTGGTTATTTGGCACTCACACTCGCTTTTTCACCTTGAATTGCTCACCCTTTCCTTTTCCACTTACTTAGTGGCGGACACATAAAGAAAAAGAAACAGACATTACTCTGTTACTCTGTTGAATTACAGACGGCGTAACATGGCCTTTTTTGTTCAAACCACATTCACTTAAATCTAAAAGACAATTTTTCTATCAAACAAAATATTAAAAAACAATTACAAATTGTTTATTCTGTATATATATATATTATTAAAATATACTATTTTCTAATTTTATACAAACATTTCTTATTGCGTTGTCTTTTCTTGAAATTTGTGTGGTATTCTTTGTGGTATTTTGTATTTTTTAATCTGGGTGTTTTTGACAATAGTTTTTTCTAGGGGTAATGCTTTTAAGACAAGTAATTTATGTTAGTAAAGTACTAAATATTTTCTAATAAGGTATTAATATAAAATAAATAAAGTAGGGCATTCAAAAACTTACCCATCAGGTAGTTAGATAATTTAAATGAATTTTTAAAACTGTTTAATTATTCTATTCAACTATGTAACATCCTGATGAGTGGCTACTAACTGCAGCACTTGAAGTTTTTTTATTTTCTGTGAAATGTCTTAACAGACTACAGAAAATGTGACACAGAAAGCTGAAGGCACTTTGAAATAGCAAAAGATGCCTTCCAAAATCTAAATAAAGTACTATGAAATGGGAAAATTTAATTAGAAACAAAGAAGAGAGTTCTGAAGTGCTATGTAATATCAGTCCTCCTATATGACAGTGAATATTGGACAATTTCCTCACTTGGTTTAACAGAGACATGCTTCTACACAAAGATGCTAAAATACCATAGACAGATCATGCTAGAAATGAGGAAGTTTTAAGGAAAATTGGATGAAAAAGAACAATTATTCTCAAGATCAAAAAGGGACAGCTGAAATTTCTGGAACATAGAATGAGAAAAGAAGACTTGGAGAATTTTATATTTACAGTACACATAAAAGGTAACAGGGACATAGGAAAACAGTGATTAACCTATTAAATAAAGATGGTAGGACCTGGACTAGTTGTAAGAAGATGTGGTTGTTTTGTTTTTATGGCATATCAACCTCGGCATGTCATTTATTGCCAACTAAATTTTATTTATTTATTGCTGGTGATACCTTTTTCTTTCAACACTTTATTGTTGCTTTTTGTTTTATATAAGTTTTGTGACTAGCAATACTTTTTCTTTTGGAGTATCAAGATTCTTTGAGATTTGTTTTTAAGGGCAGGGTCCCCAAGTCTTACACTTGTTATTTAACCCATAACTGGAGGGAAGGGACGGATTAATACCTTTCCCAAGGGTACCAGTGCTTAAGTGAATGCAGGGTATTTAATTGGAATTCGAACTTGGCTCACCGATTTCTCTTTCCGAGCCGATATCCACTGCACCACAACGCATGCCCGTCACTGAACACTTACAGCACCTGGTATTCCCAAGCAATCACCCATCTAAGTACTGACCAGGCTCAACGTTACTTAACTTCAGTGATCAAGCGAGAACCGGTGTATTCAACGTGATAGGCCATAAGCCATCGTTGTAAGAAGACAAACATTATTTAAATCTATAAAGGTTAGAAAGTCGTGGAGAACCTTAATTGCTCATGTCATGAAGGAACATAGCACATAAAGGAAGATTATATTTGTTTATTATGTGCCATGTACCGTCAGGGCTTAGGCAATCATGACTGCACCATTTGCTGTTATTTTTAGCTCTTAAGAAAATTTGTCTTTTTGCTATCTGTCTTCAACCTTGTCCCTGTATACATTTACTCAAGCTCTCTAGCAAAGTTATGTTTTTTCATTAAAGACAAATGGTAGCAATGATAAAACAACTGCGATTACAACAACCTTTTCAATAACCAATCTATTATTCGTGAAAGACCGGCAAGTTCCAGAAAGATAAGGAGAGAAGAGGTGGTTCTAGTCAGACTCCGTCATGGCCGTATCTGACTACCGGGCACACCGGGCACGGGTCCGGGCCGATCAGTGCAATCATAATGAAAATCTGGGCAAGGAAAAATATCTTCGTCAGAAATCAAACAAAACAATTCATGAAGAAAGAAAGAAAGAAAGAAAAATGAAGAAAACATTTGAATGAATGCAGTAAAATTCTGTTTACTTATTCATTTTGCGAAAAAAGACTGGTTATACTCAGAAAGTCCGAACCTGATTTCCTGGTTTTGTTCACGTTCTATGTCTAATTTCTATTGGAATAGCTGAAAAAATCCGCAAAAATCATAGTTTCTGGAAATGGATGACACTGATGACGTCATCACATTGTCAACTAATAAATCCGGGCAATTTTCTTTGTGCCCGATGTTTTTTTAGCATCAGCTACGGCCCTGGACACCGTAGTGGTCAGACATACATAACCCACCACTATCTCCTAATAAATAAGGCACCTCTAACATGTGTCCCATGCTAAGAATCTTATACATTCAAACACATTCTACTATACTGCCATAATATCAACGAACCCGTAACAAATACAACAAATTGGATAACCTAAAGGATCTAGTCAAAAACACTAATACAAGTAACATCATAAATTTCATTTAAGAAATTGGGATCTACAGAAAAATCTAAAAAACAAAACAAAACAAAAAAAGCAATGCATTTTTGAAAAATAATATTGCCAGCTACATATTTTTGGAAAAAGAAAATATATATTATCAGCTACACATTTTTAAAGAAAGAAAAATATTACGAGTGATACATAATTGAAAGAAAATTATCATAAATAGAACTTTCAAAAGAAAAATTTCTTCCAGAAATAGGTTTTTTTTTCAGAAACAGATTTTTGAAAATATTATCAATAATAAAATTTTGTTGGCATTGATTGACCCATTGAGGCCAATATGCCGTAATTCCTGAACAAACCAAACCATTGAACAATTTCAACTACCTCTTTCTAATGTTAAGTGTACATATCATTTTGTTTCCATTGTCTATAAAACTTTTTCATTGCTTCCATGTTCAGTCTATCATATTCTCAGCATCCTTCTGTAGAACCACATTTCTGCTGCTTCAAGTCTCTTCTTCATCTGTGAAGAGATTGTCTAGTATAGGATATTATGGAACAGTTCAATACATTTTTCTTCTATTTCTAATTAATTTATTTTTAAAGATCATGTTTTAATACCTTTTTATTATTATTTTTTTTAATATATTTTGTTATATTTTTAATAATTTTCTATTTCTGTTTTTTACAGGTAAGTTGGCAGTTTTGGTGAAAACATTTTAAACTTTTGTTTTCAAATCAGGTAAGTAACCTGTAAAAGTAATATTGTGAGGATGTGAGCAGGGTTTGGTGTTACAATTTTTAGTAAAACTAAAAAAAAATTACTCAACTAAAATCTGTGTGTTTATTATAGTAAACAATATATATTATATATAAATTTTGTTTGCAAATGATGGCTAGAAATTTTTTTTCCAAATAAATATATATATTTTTAAATTTAGTCATCCACAGACAGATCTGTTTCGCTGTATCACAGCTCATCAGTACGGTTAGACAGCTAATTGCTTTTAACCCAGGATTGAAACCCGACTGAACTGGCATCATTCGGTGATTCTACCTCTGGGCTATGGGCGTTCAGTAGAAGAAGGCAGACTTTTTAGCATTTATATTATCATTATACCTGCCCAATAGCCAGAGTGCTCTAATTCATTACTGAATGAGCAATGTGTACATGCCAGAGTAGCTGCTGTTTTTCAAAGTCTACCATTCCTCCAGAGTGCTCAATCAGGGTGTGAGAGCGTAAATAGTCATCCGCAGACAGATCTGTTTCACTGTATCACAGCTCATCAGTACGGTTAGACTTTGATTGCTTTTAACCCAGAATTGAAACCTGACTGAATTGGCGTCAGTCAATTCCGTCAATATTTTTAAATTTATATATTTTCTATTGCGATTAACATACAACAGTCAATATCTCCATGTGTTATGGATAGTATATCATATCAGTTTTGTTTATACTGGCTTTGTTCATTTATCACTGTTTGTTCTATCTGTCTACCTATCTATCTATCTGTTGATGCTCAACTCCAGGAACAAGCTATGATTTAGAAGGCTGATTTCCCAATTAGAGTAATTCCCCAGGAGTTTATATAGTTTTATTTCTTTTTTGAACATTTGCATAGTTGTAAAACCTTTACAACAGCTATATACTGACAGATCTGTGCATACATGGACACACAGATAAAATATATATTTTCTTATTTTTATACGTATCTCAATTTTTGATTCTTAACTCATGAAAATTTGATTTGAAAATAAGATGCAGTAAATTTTTTATCTGAATTTTCAATTTATATTCATAAATTCATTAAAATGAAAGTCAATCACAAATACTTTGGATTCTATCTATTGTATCTATGTCAGTCTTTCAGTCTTTTCATTACTCTTTCTCTCTCTCTCTCTCTATGTATATATTTCTATCTATCTATATATATATATATAGAGAGAGAGAGAGAATTTTAAATAAAAAAGGAAGATGTTTATTGGTAAAATCCCAAAGGAGATCCTGTTAATATTAATTGTTGAAAAATTTAATCTTAAAACTTATCCAACCAGAGAGCTTGATGTAAATAGGTTTATTTACTTACTGAGCCAATATGTATATTTTTACAGATAGAAAAAATTCAAAAATGGGATCAAATGATCATTTCTACAGGCGAAGGATCATTGATGAAGCAAGTCAGCTCGCAGAAATGATTATTTAATCTCATTTCTGAATTTATTCATATATATATTGGACTCTCTTGTCACTTTCAGTATTTGAGTGTCCAGCAGGTCAGTTCTTAGAATTGACACTCCAGACCTCTCCCCACCACTATACACATGATGGTTGTATAATTCGTACATATGATAATGGTAAAGGTTTTTGTGCAAAATCAACAACACTTTGTGAAAGAACCAGATATATATATATATATATATATATATATATATATATATATATATATATATATACACACACACACACACACTACCACCCATAATTATCAGGCAACCCTAGTTTGTTTTTTTTTAAATGATGTATTTCATACTTTTTTTAGTACTTATTGCCAAGTGGATAAATCTAAGTGAAAATAGAATGGTTATTTTGTTAATACTGCACAATAACATGTGCATCAAATGAACTGATCTGGTGCCCAGTTTTTTCCCCATGCTAGTCTCTTCTTCTTATTGGCTGGCCAAAGCAAAAGCTTCCTGGCTGCCTTGTAAAATTTTGTAAAGTAATAATAACAAAAGAACCTTTCTATTTTCATTTAGAATTATCCACTTGGCAATAAATACTAAAAATAATATGAAATACATAATTTTTTTTAAAAACTGGGGTGGCCTAATAATTATGTAGTAGTATATATATATATTTTTATATATATATATATATATATATATATATATATATAAGTTGACCAATATTGACTATGCACATGACCTTGTTATTACTGCAGACATCATTACCAATGCTACAGTTCTCCTACATCATCTAGAAAAGGCTGTTGATAATGCAGCAAGACTCAGTACAAACTGTCTCACGTGAATCAATAAAATCTATCAAATCTTTTAAATACCCAGAAAAATAATATAAATTCTACTGAAAAGGATGTGAATATTTTTACAATCTTACATGAATGCTGAATGCACTTTACAGGATACTGCTAGTAAGCAAAACAAGAACTTGTGAGTGATTAACTGCTCTGGACACCTAACCATGGAGCAAGTTAAGTTGGTCACCAAAAACTACCTACATTGACCAGATATGTTATGACACAGAATGTCACCCTAATAACCTTTTGACTTTGATGCAGGACCATTAAGGTTGGTGTGGTAGACTCATGAATGTCTGAGCATGCTTGACAACATATATATATATATATATACATATATATATGGTTAATTAAAATAAAGACATCTATATATATATATATATACACACACTATAGTCATCCGCAGACAGATCTGTTTTGCTGTATCACAGCTCATCAGTACAGATTAGACCCCGTTCGCTTCCTAACCCAGGATTGAAACCCAACTGAATCGGCGTCAGTCGGCTATTCTACCCCTAGGCCACGAGCATCCGGTAGAAGAAGGCAGGCTTTTTAGCACGTATAAACATGCCCAATAGCTAGAGTGCTCCAATTCATTATCAAATGAGCGATTATGTATATATATATATATATATAAACAGTAGCTACTCTAGCATCTACGCTTTGTTCATTCACTAATGAATTTGAACACCCTTAGCTACTGGCTTGTTTTTGCATGCTATATCACATGCTAAAAGTCTGCCTCTTCCTACCGAGTGCCCATAGCTCAGAGGCAGAACTGTCAACTGATGTCAGTTTGGTCGGGTTTCAATCCTGGCTAAAAGTAATCGGGTGTCTAACCATACTGATGAGCTGTGATACAGCAAAACAGATCTGTCTACAGATGACTATATATATAAGTTATATATAGCTGGAGCAAGAGGAGATAGATTCATGCCTTTCCCAAGGATATATTTATATATACTTAAACTTTTGAACATGACTGGGAACAGCCAAATACTAATGGTTAAATATATTAAACTACATTTTATATGAAGCTATTTTTTTTTTTTGCATTGGGCAATTTAAAGTGGCGTAAGGTATAATGATTAGCAAGCTTGTCTTTGTAAGTCAGTTATAACTAAATAGTGCATTCCATCCTCAATGTGTGCTCTATATTAATGGCCTTGTGCCACATTTAGAAATTCATTTTGGGCACTTGGACATGGTGTATAGGTTAGCAAGCTTGTCCTGTTCAGTCAATTATGACTGAGTAGTGCATTTGATCCTCACAGATTGTTCCAAACTTTTTAGCCACATCTAAGCTATGCTTTGTAAATCACTATAATTTTTAGTTTTTTTAACTCAGATACCTAGAAATCCATCTTTTGGGACATTTGTGGTATAGATGACTTAGTTATAAAACTTGCATATTGCACACAGTGATATTTTTGACTGACATTATAGCTATCACATAAGGACCAGTCTTCTCATGGTAATTTTTCCTATGAGACATTTAATAAGTTAGATACATTTAGTAGTAGAGTGATAGGTTTCACTCTATTTGTTTTGAGAAAGATAGTTTTCATTAAGGATCTTCTATCATGAAATCATTCAAGTACATTTATTCACTTTGTCATTTTGAGTTACAAGGCCAGACTCAATTTTCTACAAGATTCTTATTCCATTCATTCAAACTCTTCTGTTCAACTAATTCTTTTTTTTCTACTTAGTTTCACCTGTTATTCGTTTTGCTCCTTCTGACTTTAGATAATCAAATCAAGGTTAAGAGTGTTTCAAGGAAGGTAATTCAATCACACAAGGCATTACATTTCTTTATACCTTTTTTTTAACTTAGTAAAAAAAAAAAAAAAAGAAGAATTCTGTTCTCCATTCACAAATACACAGAAAATCTACAATAGGAAGGGGTATGTGTATGTTTCTGAGCTTTGTGTGTGCATATCTGCAGGGCCAGTGCAAGAGTCTGGTGTCTCCCAGACAAATCTATGTTAAGCCCCCCCCTCTACTACATTTTAATTTTCATAAGGTAGTATCATATAAAATACAAATTTTATTGTAACCTAATTATGTACCATAATGGATTGTGTTCAATATAGGTGAACAATTCAACTAGAAAAATCTAAATCTAAACTTATTTATAAATGGAACTTTGTGTGTGTATGTCCGTTACCTATAGACTCTGAAATGGCTGAACCGATTTTCTTGAAAATTTACACAGTTGTACTATAAGCATCTGCGAATGTTCTTAGCTAGATTTTGTTTTGATGTACCCCCGATAAATATCGAAAATTGATAATCGAAAAATCGGGTTATAGAAGGAGTGATTTGATTTTAATGAAATTTGATACACTCATAGACAAAGATATAAGAAACGATATTCAGAAGTTTCAAGGTTGCAGTTCTTACAATAGTGCAGAAAATCGATATATATATATATATATATATATATAAATAAAAGGCAAGATGTTTGTGTGTGTGCCTGTTTATCTGTTTGTATGTCCTTTATACAAATCCACAATGTTTATCTGATTCTCACCAAACTTCACACAAATATTCTTTAGGCTGAGTCTGAGCTCCAGGACCATGGATTAGTTTTAAAGCTTTCATTACACCCAAGCAACACCAGGCTATACTGCTAGTTGAAAATAAATACAATGTATTTAAATATAAATTAATAACATATCATAATAGATCATTGTCTATGTCTATATCATGTTGAATGCACTGGTTCCCGTCCGATCATCGAAGTTAAGCAACATCGAGCCTGGTCAGTACTTAAATGGGTGACCCTTTGGGAATACCAGGTGCTGTAAACGTAAGGACCAAGAATGGTGCACCCATCCTGAAGGCTTGGGGGTTGGGCACAGGGTTAACAACCCTGCCCCGTGAAAAACAGTTTGTTACAGAAACAGCAACAAAATGTTGCTGCCCTGTGCACCATTGGGGATGATGGATAAATGATGATGATGATAATAGATCATTCCATCTTTAACAAATCAAACTGACAGATTTGGATAAAAAAATGAGAAGAATGACATCAAAATCCACAAAGATTGTTCATCCTTTAATAGTTGTGCTTAATTTGATTTGTAAGATATAGAAATGTGGGTAGAAAAAAAAGCAAATGTTTATCAGATAGCTAGGGTCTCAAAGCACTGCCCAGAGCTACCAATTAGGCATGGGCTCCCTGGTCAGTGGGTTTGAGAGTAGTACACCTTTCCCAAGGGTATTTGTGCATAAGTGAATACAATGGATTCACTTATGTGCAAATACCCTTGGAAAAGGTATTAATCTGTCTCTTCCTTCCAGTTATGGGTTAAATAACAGGACAGATTGGGTTCTATAGCCTTGGTCGGCAACCAGTCTACTGCAGAAAGCAATGGCAACCTACTGCAGGATAATCTTGTGCCCAGTCAGTCATGTCTCTTTCGAGACATGATCGCCCAAGCGTGTATCACGTATGGCACTTAACTGACTGACTGACACACTGGCTCTATCTATCTGTGTTGCTTTAAATGCTCAAGTGTATACGTTTTCCATCATGTTTTTGCAATATAAAGCCATGTGTCTAATGGACACTATCAGCCAAAACTATGGAGTCACTCTCTGCATTTAATAATTAGTAAGTTTCATAACATCATTGATTTAATTAACTCTTAAACTAGTGTCCAATTTTTTACAGAGGTTACCTAAAATTTCTATCCTGTCAGCCCTAAGCTTGTCGTTAATCAGCAACGTAGATTAGAGAAAGAATTTTAAGGAACTTTATACACTAAGGAGTTCATTCTTTTTTTAAATTTTTATTACTATTACTTATTATTTTCTTTGATTTTTGTTGTACACGTATTTCCTTCCGAGTCCCAACCAGAGAGGTCCTGGGCATGACAGTAAACTGCATCCGGCAGGGAGGTTATGAGGAATATGGAAACACCTGTTAATTGCTGTTGTTCCCAGGTCCACCCTGACTCAGAGTGGTAGCACCTGTTAGGGTCCCAGCTATGGGCAAATAGTTAACCCCCAAACTGGGGTCAAAACACTATGAAAATATAAAAATACACCTTTATAGGAATATATTCATAAAAATAGACTTTTAGAGAAAAATATACACTTTTGAAGAAAAAATATGACCAACAATACATTTTTGAAGGAAAAATTATTATCGTAACACATTTTTGAAGGAAAAAAAAATATTCTCAGCAAAACATTTTTGAATACAAAACTAGAAGACATTTTCAGTTTTCTAAAATAAAAAAGAATAAAAACAAAAAATTTTCATTAAAATCTGACTAAATCAACCTTCTCATTATAACCGAACATTAAAAAACAATACCTTAAAACCTCACCTTTTTGGCATTAAATAACCCCCAGTAGTTGATATGTCAACAAAACTCTCTCACTCACTCACTCACTCACTCAATCAGAGACCTAAGGTCAGAAATGGCTTCATGACATTTTCCACTAAAAAAAAAAATCTAACATCACACATGTTTTAAAATTGTCAAACTTCTTGGCCATCTGTGAATACCATACCAATTTGGAGTCATCTAAAAAAAAAAAACTAAAACTAAGATCACATTTTACATAAATACGGCTCTTTGTAAGATGTGAACTGTACTTGCGAGTACATTTTTTATAGTTTTGAAAGGTATGCGATACCATGAATCCTTTCAGTGAACATATCAGAGCTTTTCCCAATCAATACGAGGGTTCCAACTTCAGCTTAAATTATTAATGTCAATATGTGCCACATTTTTTTAATTTTCATTTCAAGATCCTTATATTTTCATATTACTACTAAAAATAATATAAAAAAGCTCCTTCAGGAAGAGAGTCTTCCTTTGATCTGAAGTGTTTCCACCAACCTTCATTAAGTGCTTGTTGATCTACGTAATTCAAGGAATTTTTAACTGAACCCTTTATTTAATCAATAGTTATAGATTGTTCTTATTTCACTGTCCATGTCTAGGGATATCACATTGAAATTTTATTTATTCCTGTTCAGTTATTTTCTTGCCCTGTTTCAACTGAGTCTAAGCCTGCACTATCAGTTTATTAGTTAGTAACAATAAAAAAACTATCCCTCACTTTATGTCCAGTACAATCTTATATTAATACGCAAGTTTCTCCATGTTATCAAAAATGATGGTACATATGAAATTTATATTTTGTTAGATCCTTACTATTATAAGAAAAATTTTATATATGCGTTTTTGAATATATATATATATATATATATATATATATATTTTCCACTTGTTGCACTCTGCTCTATCATGGAATTGTTCTTTAAACCTTTTGGCTTTATAAAAATCAGGTAGGTTAGACTTATTTACCTTGGTCAGCATTCAACCTAGGAGAAGAAAAGCTCTTATCACAAACTAGAGTAGACAAGTTTCTTCAGCCTTGAAAAGCCACTCTTCACCTCAAAGAGTAAACTGCTATAAAAAATTCCCATCCTTATATTTTGCATGTTTCAAAAGATTGGTGCCTTGTATCAGTGCATCTTCTGCTATCATCAGGATATATACAAGGGGAACAGATCTTGGCTTAGGAGAAACTGTAATCTATAAGAATAATTAGTAACTTTATTGATATCAGTTAATGAAAGGCCAAAACTATTTAGCCCAGGTAGGAGCCTTGCTCACCAATAAGAAAAATCTTACACAAGTATTGCTCTTGTACATGTTTTGTCATGGGGAATTATGATAGAATACAATAAATAACAAGAGCAGCCAAAGACCACAAATCTTTACCAAGGCAACACCAACGTCATCTCAGCAATTAGAAAAAGACAATTATTAAAATGAGAATTACTGCAATGATTTTGACCACACTTAAGAGTGAAAATGCAAAGAACAATGTGAAAAATGTAAATTAAAAATTAGGCTGTAAGAATTGTGGAAGGGTGCATTTTTACTTTTTAATGTCCTAAAGTTGTATTTTGACTCATTTCTTTGTGCATTTTGTCATTTTTTGTTTTCGCTTTTGAATAATAAATATTAAATTTATACTATAAATAATAATATTTTTGTGAAAAAAATAGTACGTTCAGAAAGTGTAATAATATAAAGCAATCTAGAGAAGGTAATTCAGTATTCGGCATGTTAAATATACTATGAAATACTAGTAAAAGCATAAAAATAATCCGGAAATTTTATCCCATGCTGGATTGAACACAAAATCTAATCAGTTTTGCCAGTCATGAGGCCAGTCATCCCTGAAAGTTTCATTCAAATCCATTCAGTAGGTCTTGAGATATCTTGACCATGGACAGACAGACAAAAAAACAATGGTGTGCAGTGAATAACGACTCAGAACAACAAATTGGGGTGCCAAGTTCAAATTCCAGTTGAATTTATTGCATTCACTTACGCACACATACCCTTGAGAAAGGTATTAATCTGCCTCTTCCCTCCAGTTATGTGTTAAATAATAGGATGAATTGGGTTCTATAGCCTTGGCTGGCAACCAGTCTACCACAAAAAGCAATGGCAACCTACTGCGAGATAATCTTCTGCCCAGTCAGTCATGTCTCTTTCGAGACATGATCACCCAAAGTGTGTATCACTTATGGCACTTAACTGACCGACTGACCTTAAGGTGTAGGTAATAATTATACCAGGCATTGTTCTCATAGCTTTTGATCTTAATTGATTGTAGGTGTTAACATGTGTATGTTTTGCCTTGGGGAATTAAGATGGACTCCAATAAGTATCCAATTTAGTACCTCAGATTTGTTTGTCAGTTCCCTCAGTTAAGTATGTCCCCTGCGGGCTGATGCACTGTGTATCTCTGTTCATGGGTAAGAGTAGCAGACATGTTTTTCAAGAAAGCTGTACTTTTTTAAATATGTAGAACAGGCTCCTTCATGAATACTTCCCTGAGCACTACAATCTTAACATTTTCATGTTTGGGGTCACTCATTATCTACTCTCCTTATCCTCATAATCATCTCATCCGTATAATTATTTCTGATACCTATACCACACCCCTCATTCAGTAATCCTTTACCATGAGTGGTTCTTAGAACTTGTATTCATTACACCCGAGCAACACTGGGTTATCCTGCTAGTTACTTTTATAGTATTATTTTTATTATTTTATTATTTATTATAGTACTTTTATAGTATTATTTTTTTAAAAATTTGATTTTTAAAGATCTAGTAGAAATTATTTTTTTAAGTCAAAATTGAGGAAGGAATTTGAAATTGCTATGGGTTGACAGTCTTAAAAAAGGTTAAGAAGCACTGGTCTAAACTGTCTATGCCGACAAAACATTGTGAGTATCTCAATACACTATTGCTATTTCCATGACAAATGTTCAAGCAAGCTTCTTCTTTGCTATACCGTGTCCTTTCAAAATGTTAGCAATCATAGATTTCTTGTCCTTTGTAGCTTTTGTCTTTTTGCCATCTCTCCCAGGCCCTTCTCCACCAAAAATTCACTTACACTTGCCAGGGAGGTTGTGTGCTGCTTCCCACTTGCTGTCAATCTGTCCTGTGAGTATCAAATTTTCCAAGCCCTTTTTCTTCATTATGTGCCTCAGAAATTTTAACTGTCACTTCTTGATGTGAAGCATAAGTGTCCATTTTGTTACCAGTATTTCGAGAACTTCATCATTGCTTAAAGGTTCACTTCATAGTATTATCAGTATCTCTCTGTAGAACCACATTTCTGTTGCTTCAAGTCTCTTAGCATTGTTTAGTATTCACTGAATAGGAGGACTATTCTTTAATTTTAACAATATTTTTCTATTTCTTAATTCTTTGCTCAACTTTTAGAAGGCCACTTTCACTATCCCAATGCATTTTTGGATTTCCATGTTACGCTTTCTATCCTCTTTTAATATGATTCCCAGATATCTAAATTGTTGCACCTGTTTGATTTCAGTGTCTTTAATCTGTAATTTGCATGTTGGGTTGTTACAGAAAATATTAAATACAGTAGTGTTTTATCTGTCATAAGATGTCAAAGAATAACCAATAAATTACAGTATTTTGGATTCAGCTTACATCAAAATTTACCAAAGCCTGATAGACAGTTGAATGTTGCATCAATTTTTTGGATTATAAAACTTTACATTTTGTTACAAGTAAAATTAAAGGTTCACTTATCTCGAGTTAACATTTCACAGATAATTATCATCATTAGGCACCCTAATTAAAAACAATCTTTCACCCGTAAGAGCCCCCCCAAAAAAAGCATCTCTTAACAGTAGGTGCTCTAAATGAAACTGTCACTCTACTGTAGTCACCCTAATCAAAAGTATCACTCTGTAGCAGGCGACCTAACCAAAACTATCACTCTGTGTGTTTGTATGTGAAAAGATTTTTAAAGAAGACTAGAGCCTGTGTGTGTGTGTATTTCTGTTGTGGTATATTTTCACTCTTCAACTTTTAGATATAGTGAGTGAGTGAGTGAGTGAATGAAGGAAAATCATTTCACAGATAAAGAAAGGACTTGAAGCAAAAGGAATTTGGTGTTACAGAAGGATGTTGAGAATATCATGGACTGAATATGTGAGCAACAACAAAGTCTTTGAGAAAATGCAAACAAAATGGACACTTATAACATCAGAAAGAGATTGTTGAAATTTCTAGGGCACATAATGAGGAAAGTGGGCTGGGAAAATTTGATACACACAGGACAAGTGGTAGGCAGACTAAATAAAATTATTACTTAACAGTAGATGCTCTAACTAAAACCATCACTCTACAGTATGTATGTACCTTAATCAAAATGATTACACTATCGTTGGTATTGCTCTGTTGCTCTGTGGTAGGCGCCTTCACCAAAATTATCACTCTGTAGTAGGTGCCCTAACTAAATACAACAGACATAAGACTCTACATTAGTATAGTAGTATAGTGTATTAGTTTATACTAGTGAAATAGTGTATGAGATTATATTACGATTCTACTTTTACGTTAGACTGCGTTTTTCATGCTGGTTTTATGATAGTTTTGCTACTGTGTGTTTGTGTGTGAAAAGGTTTTTAATGAAGGCTGGAGCCTGTATGTGTGTGTACTTCTGTTGAAGTATATTTTCACTTTTCAACTTTTAGATGTAGTGAGTGAAAGAAAGAAAGAATTTCTCCAGAAAGTCGGTGTTGTTGTGTGTGGGGCGGGGGTTGAGAGAAAAAAGTTAGAAAAGAAAGACAGACCGACAAAAAGGTAGAGAGAAACTGGCTGATAAGTTTTCAAGTTACCTTTTATATGCAGTAAATGTGCATGCAGGCAAGAGGAAAAGAGCCGTGACTAAGGTAGATAGAGTAGAAGAAAAGTTAGTAGAAGGATAGAAAATAAAAGACACCACCCCCTAGTTTTTTTACCCAGTACCCAACCCCTCCCAACAAAAAAGTGAAAAAAAAAAAAAAAAAGCCCTAAGACTCAATACTGGGAGATAATAATGATGATATTGGCCTCCCTCGACTGTTCTTTCTGACACCCGCCTTCAAGAACAAGCCCATCTACTTACCAACTTCCCCTCCTTCACCCCCCCTAATGTACATAGGTACGCCTTCTGGAGTTTGCTACCTACTCCAGATGGTAGCGGTAGGCTAGTACATTACTGGTTGATACCCCCCTTTAGTTTCTTCTGTTGCAAGTGTTAGGTCTTGTTCTGAGAAAAAAAAAAGAAAAATCTTTGTTTTTCTATCATTGTGTACCCTTAAAAAAGAGGAGCAGTCCAGCTCTCTCAAACACACACACACATATATATATATATATATATATATATATATATATATATATATATAAATCAGGGTGAAAAAAAAGAAAAATAATAAAAGGTTCATCTCTTTGAGAAAAGCCAGTAATCTCCTGTCATTTGGATTGTTACCTTACTGCTGGTCGAACTTCAAGGTTTACCGAAAATTGTTTCAGTTTTTCTTTTTATTATTTATTTACTTTGGAACTTGGATGGAATCATGCCTGCTTCGGAGGAGATAGACTTAGCTAACAGAGCCCAGGTAAGAATGGTATTACATATTTCAGTTTTATACATAAACATGTGTTGATGATCAGCAATATAATTTTAGACAGCTAATTAATTCATTAATTAGCTAAGACAAAGACAACCACTTTTTAAAAAGCAAAATAGCTTATATAAAAAATAAGTTAACAAAAATGGCACTTAAAAAAGAAAAATGGTATTTCTTATGTTACAGGTGTATAGACTATTAATTAAGAATAAACTGTTATACGGAATATCAATGTCAAATACTTGTACAACATAGATATGCTAGATAAATAATTAGAACTTGATATAAACTTTACTACCTGAGTTCCAATCTAACTCTTATATATGCTTGAATATTTCATATACTAAGAGTAACATCTGCTATAGGACAGAAGTTGTATTAATATTTTAATCCTACATCTGTCCCATAATAGTTGCTACATTTTTATATGCATTTTATATACTGAATGTAACATCTGTTATGAGACAGAAGTAATCCATAATCACATATTAATTAAATGAGCATAAAATTTGAAGTTAATTTATACATGTCTTAATTACATATAAAATAACTGGCCAAGATATATATTAATTATAAATATTAGATATAAAAAAAATTCAGCAATTAACAAATATTGATATAAGATAATTAAGATTTATGTATGAAATGTTTGTTTTTGATAAAATGATGAAAAAAATAATTGGATTGATTTTTTTTAATCATTTCATGCTATGTATAAACTGTTAACAAATTAAAGTTGTACATTAAAATTTTTTTTAAGCATCAGTTATATATATGGTGTCTTAATAAAAATAAATTAATTTTTAGAATTTGATATCTTCCCTCCTCCCAAGTTAATTTTTCAACAAATTATCTCTTAATTATTTTCCTCCCTTAGAGAAAAAGATTCAAACTTCTCATTCATCACATCTTTTTATTCTTTTAATCAAGTCAGTACATTTATGCGCACATTTGAAAACAGTTTATAAAATGATTAAAAAAATTCAACCCACATGGAAAGAAAAACCAAAAAGTCTACACCTGTAGATTAAGTAAGGGGTTCAGTTTGAAATTTACCAGCGTTGACATGTACCTGATGAAGGCCAGAGGATATAACATCCAAAATGTTGTGATAATAACAACAATGATAAGTAGTCCGGTAGTAAATTGTGTAAATTAATACTAACTCCTCATCCCATAAATTCAGATAGAAAATGACTTTTAGCTGTAAAAAAATATCATCTAATAAAATTAGAAAGTATTTAAGAATCCATTATTAAATTGTTAGGTAAGAAGATTCATATTTGCACTTTTGTTTTTGAATATGAACTCAGGTGAAAAAAATTGACAGAATTGAACTTTTTGATGATATTTAATTTTATGCAATAAAAAAATAAATCATATATACATATATATATATATATATATATATATATATATATATATATATATATATAATATGAATAAAATCTCAGAGAGCATTTTTCTTATTTTTTGTTACTTTTGTACTAAATTTGATGCAATTAATATATGCACAAGTTGAGATGTATTTATTTTTGGTGTTAGGTTGATTTTTTCTACTCTTTTTATGTGCATGTGTATAGGTACACACACACACACACACACACACACATATATATATATATATATATATATATATATATATATATATATATATATATGATAAAATATAGTTTTAAGGCATGCTATATTTACGGGTTAAAGTTCTCAATTTGCATATATATATATATATACACACACACACATATATATATATATTGTAAATGACTTGAAGACACCAGAAGGTAGAAACCGTGGTTGCGTAATAACTCATTTACAAATAAAAAATATTCAAAAGTTCTACATTATCATTGTATTGAACACTTTTTAATACAACTGTGTACTGGTCTAATTTAATTATGACATAAAGTAAATAATTATATATATATATATATATATATATATATATATAATTCCAGGTGAAGAGGACTCAAGGTTTTACTATTTTGAGTGCCCTGGCATTTATTTTATTATGAACAGTGCTCAATATAATAAATATTATACAGCTTAATATAATTATAATTATAGAGTTATGAATTAATTGTGTACAATTAATTCATAACTATATATATATATATATATATATATATATATATATATATACTTAGTATTTCTCACTAGTAGTATGAAGAGTTTCATACTCATTACAATCTTCAGTACTCATTTTTTGATATCTTTTATTCGTATATATATATATATATATATGATAAAATATAGTTTTAAGTTATGCCATAGTTATAGGTGAAAGTTCTCAATATCTGGGATAGAGTGTACGTAAGTATAAAATGACCCTGATAATTTTGTATAAGCATGAAACAGACTCGCCACTGGTTGTTTATTTTAATGTTCAATTTTATACTCACATACATACATACATATATCCAGCTCACATATAAAGATGTTTAAATAGGTCACCTTGCTCATTTTTTTGAGACCATCATGATTTCAATACTCTTTCATTAATCTACACCCATGGCTTTGAGCTAGATTAAACTAATCTTTAAATATTTAACCATGAAACAATTACTACCAATTGTCATTAAGTGTTCCAGACTTATAGTTTTATGCCAAACTAAAATAAGCAATCTCTTCCAACTGAACACTTGACTTGTCTGGAGTACCCACATCCAATTTCCCATCTAGAACAGAGGCTCTATTTTTTTTATTTATTTTTATTTTTTTTAATCATTTCACCCCAAGCAAGGCATTCCACTGCCACTATTGTGCAAGGGATTACATAGCGGGGAAGTGATGAGAAAGGATGGTTAGATATAGGAAATGTCAGAATGAGGGTGATAGACGGGCAAGGATACCGAGGATGAGGGTTGGGTAGATGGGAAGAGTGTTTGAGAGAATGGATGCGAGTTAGTGTATTAGGAGGTGTCTATTGACCTTACATTTAAACTCCTGGAGATTGTAGCTGTTGGGGAAGCAAGTATGTGGAAGGGAATTCCACAGGTGGGAAGTGAGAGAAAAGAAGCTGTTGGAGTAGAAATTGCGGTTATATCTTATCGGTTCACTGTAAAAGAGTGGAACCTAGTTGCTAATATTGTATCTCATGCAAATTCATACCTAGGAGTCACCAGTGATCTAACTTTATCAGAGCAGAAGCCGTGAAAGTATTTATAGAAGAGGCACAGGTAAGCCACGTCACACCAGTGAGAGAGTGACAGCAACCAGTCTGGATCACATTACAGATTTTTTGTTGTATTTTGTTAAGAACCCCCAGGAGAATAGCAGTAGCACTCGACCAGATGTGGCAGCAGTATTCAATACATGGGTGGATAATAGATTTATATATGTGCAGGATAGATTCAGATGGGAAAAACTTCCGGGCACTGCACAGAGAACTGACTTTCATAGCAAGCAGATTTAGCAATGGATTCAATATAGTCATTCCACTTGAGGTCCGCTGAGATTATGAGGTCAAGGAGGCATAGTGTTTTACTCTCTGGGAGGCTTTTCTATGCAAGCCTGTTCCATGCTAAATTTGCATAACCTCATCTTTGGTCTCAGACATCATATCTAAATTAGACTCCCATGAGACAAATCGATGTGAAGGAATCCCAGTCGTCATTCTAAAGAAATTTGCCCTGGGCGAACGCTAGTTTTCTCTAAACACTATAATTGTTGCCTCTCTGCTTCTTGCTTTTCAGCTTGTTGGAAGTTCTCATCCGTAGTTTCTGTTTTTTAGAACTCTGGTGGGCCCTCTGACATTTTTAACTATCGTTCTATTAACCTCTTACTGCTTTTCAGCAAAGCATTGAAGGCACTATTCAATGCTGAAGTAGTTAAGCATCTTATCTCTTATACCATACTCACTGACAATATGGCTTCCGCTTCCCAAGGTCAACTGCTGATGTACTAATACCAATCACTGAATATGTATACCAGGTTTTTGATAATAATAGTGAAGTTTGAATTCTGTCTCTGGATATCTTGAATGCATTTGACAGAGTTTGGCATGTTGGTCTTTTATGCAGGCTATGGTATTATTGAACAATTGTCTGATTTAATCCAATCATTCCTGTCAAATCATGAACAGACACACTTCCAGATCATTTCATATGAATGTGGGGGTCTCTCAAGGCTTTATTCTAGGTCCTTTGCTGTTTCTGATCTTCATCAATGATCTTCCTGATGTCATCAGTTCCTAAGTAAGCATTTATGCAAATGACACCACCATTTTTTCCCATCGTAATAGTTGAGTTCCTCAAGACTCTATCCTAGGTCCTACACTTTTTCTAATCTTCATCAATGATCTTCCTGATGTCATCAGTTACCAAGTAAGCATTTATGCAAATGACACCATTTACTCCCGTCTCAATAGGAAATCTGCCAAGGCTGCTACTCTTGAAAAGTATATCCAATCAATGGTTAACTGGGTCAGGAAATAGCTTGTAAACAAAATTAATCTCTTTTAACCACAATAGAAAAACTTTCCTGCCCACCATCAGCATGGCTGATGCTCATTTTTTGGAGAGCAACACGCTTGATCTCACTTTTTCAACAAACCTGAAGTGGAAAAGACAATATCAAATCAATAGCTGCATTTACTGCCAAGTAAGTTGGGTCACTGTGTCATGCCAGAAAGTTTTTCTTGTCAAAAAATTCATTCGTCTGTGTATTGGCTGCTGTTGCCATATCTGGTTGGGTCCTCCTGCTATTCATCTCAAGGTTCTTGACAAAATCCAAAGAAGGATCTGTAATGTAATCAATTTTAACTTAGCATCTTGACTTCAGTCATTTTCTCATCAATGCGACATGGCTTCCCTCTGTCTTTTCTACAGATATTTTCATGACAACTGCTCTGACAAACTTTTTTACCTGGTTCTTTGACCACATGAATTTAATTGTGCTACTAGATTAGCAAGGGATAGGGAGATGTGGAAGGCTATGATCGTTTACGTCCTGAAGGAACATGGACCATAGAAGACTAGACTGACATCTAGATCCAAAAATTTTATCATTGAAATAGTTAAATATAAGCACCACTTCTACTCCAACTGTTTCTTTTCTCACACTGTGGAACTCTTTTCAGTTTACTCCCTTTCCTGATAGCTACAATCACCAAGAATTTAAATGCAACATCAATTACTATCTTGAATCTTTTTGAATTCTATTCATCTTTTATGTTTTCCTCAATACCCAGTGTATCTCATCTTTTTTCTCACCCCCACCCTCATTTACTAATACTCCTGCCATGTATGGGATTAAATGAGTAAAAAAAATAGATCTCTCACAATGGAATAACAGTTTCTGAGTAAATTTCATAGATTATTACAACTGTAGTGAATTTGTTGCTCATTCATACATGGGGCCTTATACCAGACTAACACAAGTTTAGAATACTTTAGCAGGAGTAATTGTTAGCAGATTACTACATAACAATGAGTTTGATGTTCATTGAGTGAATTATAATTGATAAAATGAAAATTCACCAATCATAAGTCTTATAAACCACATACTCTGTGACTACAGTAGGTTTGTCTAGGACTAGGTAACCTGTTGAAACCCATCCCTCTACAGGCTGGTCTTGAATTCTGGATTTTCCTTCTCCTAGGCTGACTGACCCCAAAAGTAAGAGAGCCCTTCCTACTTTGCTATTTTGCCAATTGCTGGATGATGATCATTTGTGCTTTTAACAATGGGAAGTCATCTGAACTGAATGAAATAAAATCTACCAGAATTGAAACTCAATCTGTTGATTTCCCTTTCTGCACTCATGACCATTACATTCTATCCGTACATACTAGTCAATACTGATATTTATTCGATCCTAGTCAATACTGACATTTATTCAATCCTAGTAAATACTGACATTTAATCAATCTTAGTCAGTATTGATATTCCTTCGATCCAAGTCAATACGGATATTTAATCAGCCATAGTTAGTATTGACATTTAATCAATCCTAGTCAATACTGATATTTAATCAGTTCTCATTAATGCAGACATGTAATCTATCCTAGTCAATATTGATATTTAATCAATCCTAATCAGAGCTGATATCTCATCAGTGCTAGTCAATACTGATGTTGAATCAATCCTGGTCACTACTGACATTTAATCAATCCTAGTCATGACTGACATTTAATCAATCGTGGTCATTACTGACATTTAATCAATCCTAATCAATATGGATATTTAATCAATCCTAGTTATTACTGACATGTAATCAATCCTAATCAATATGGATATTTAATCAGTCCTCATTAATGCAGACATTTAACCAATCTTAGTCAGTAATGACATTTAATCAATTCTTGTCAATATTGACATTTAATCAATTATAGTCAATACTGACATTTAATCAGTCATCATTAATGCAGATATCTAATCTGTCCTAGTCAGTACTGACATTTAATCAATTCTAGTTAATAATGACATTTAATCAATCCTAGTCAATTCTGATGTTGAATCAGTTTTAGTCTCTACTGACATTTAATCAACCCTAGTTGCTACTGACAGTTAATCAATCCTAATCAATACAAGCATCTAAACAAGCCAAGTCAATACTAACATCTAAGAACGCCTCGTCAATACTGACTATCAGTTGGAGTAGATAGACTAAACTATCGCCCGGTTCACACTCCACCCACGTCTATTGAACAGGTGAAGAGGCTCATCCCTTGTTTCCTGTTTAGGATGCGGTTTCTGGTTTTCTCTTTTCCAATCTCTTCAATCTTATGTAGCCCCCTGCACATCAGTGGTATTACCGCCTTGCTCGAGGTGATATGATTAAAAAAAAAATGTCTAACACTGACATCTAAACAGAGGTCATTTTAGCATCAAGGACTGGATCTTGAAAACTTGATAATAGCATTTGGTTATTACATATTTGCTGATATTTTTAATAGTATGTGAGGAATCTAAGAAAACTAGAAATTTATTGATTTTTACTGAATATAAACAGAAATACAGTCATACTAAATATTTTCTGGCATCTTGGAGACAGAATAATTTCCAGGCTAATCTTGTGAACCTTTTTACAATTGCCAGGAGATTCAGCTTATGATTGAACTATAGATGTTTAGAAGACATTCCCATCATCATCATCATCATCATCATTATTACTTGTTGCTACCATGACTATATTTGATATTATTGAGATTACTGCACTTATATTAAATTCAGCAAAACATCAGGTCTCCCTGAGGGTTTAGGAACAGGATTAGTTTCCAGAAATGTCATCAGAACTTCAAAAAGGATCTTGCATCCGGAATTTGTTTGTGACTGAATCCATAGCATCTGCTTGGGGATATGAGGGGTTTTTATACAAATAACTACCCCCTCTCATCTTTCACTCCTCCTCCTTTTTCTAATCATCCTTGTTCATTTTAAGTATAAGAAATGTTATCCTGCTTCAAGTTCTTTGTGGTGGGAAGGTTCAGGTACGAAAAATATCTCTCGGGCACATTTTGAGAACAAGCAAAAGGAACACAAATGAAATCAGGTGTTGACTGAATTGTTTTTTGTGTTATAGTGGGTTAGCCATTCTAGTGGAGAGTATTTGTATGTTGTTGCAGATTAAAGGAATTTGGCCTCATTATAGATAGTCCACTATAAGTCATAAAAAGGTTATAAATCAAGAAATGCAAATTGAGTTTAGAAACAACATTTTATATATACACATATCAATTAAGGTTTTTACAATTAAAGTAATCCTTTAAGTATGGGTCCAACGAACGTTAAAATGTTCATGGCAATAAAATGCAGAAAAGTGAATTTGTGCTTATGAATGTGGGAGCATTTTAAATAAGAAATGTCTTTGATGTATCGGCTCCTTTGGTCGGTAAGTAGTTTAGAAACAGTGAAGGATAATATGATAGGGAAGGGAGGCGAGCATAGTAATTCCCTTGACTGAAGTCAAGGGAGATACTAATTACACTCATCTCTCTTGAGTCTGTCTGTCTGTGTGTGCTTTCTGTATCAGCTTTTTATATCAACTTTTGGATCGCAGCAAATCATTTGGGAATTCACATCCGTATTTCATTCTGGGCTTCCCATTGGCTGATAAATAAAGTTTGCGTAGGCTTGCGAACTGGAATTTATTATTTAATTAATTTTTCGTTTTCTACCGGAACATCTGCGTGGAGCTGGGGTGCGTACCGACCAGTTTTGGTCATTTGCTTTTTGGTTGTGAAAGTGCAAACATCCAGTCCCTTACTTTGCTCGGACTGAAACACCACAGTGTTTCCAAAAGGGAAATAAGTAATTTGTTAATTATAAGTAACTTGTAGCAATAGCAACTACTAGTTATTATTATTGTTGTCCTCTCTGTATTGTTACTGCTGAGTTGTACTAAATCTACATAAGCACTATTTCTATTGGGGATAAGAACCTTTATACAAAGCCAGCAAGGATATGAAAATGGCAATTTAAACTGAGGTTATTGAAAATACAAAATATTCTCAGGCAATTATTTATTATTATAATTGTTTTTACCATCATTAATAAACCAATAGTCAGTATATTGTACACACACACACACACACACATATATATATATATGGTGGACTCTCTTATTGTAAATGATAAATGAGGGTCAGCAGTGGATGGTGCCCTTCATTTTACATTTATGTGCCAGATTTCTGTCTTACCTGCACTTGTGCTGAACTATTAACCATCTAGCTACTGATCAACCTGAACTGAGATTTGTTTGAAGTGGTCAGTTTTCAAAGCACACTCTCTCCATTAAAATGACATAGCCCATACAAGTGCAGTGTGTGCCACGAGTTAGGTGTTTCTGATGATCGCATGTTATATTATCACAGAGTTTGACCTCCCCAGGGCCTTAAATACATTGGGTAGTGCATGGTGGACCACACAATATACATAAGTGGTTTTGATGTCAGAATTTGCCATCTCTGGTACAAGGACTGGTAGCTTGGGAGTACCCATGATGACTTTGCTCAGGTTTCAAAAATCTTCCACACATGTACACACACACACATGATATATATATATATATATATATATGTAATTACAATAAAGCAGCACTAATTATTATAGACAAATGTCTGTAAAACCAATGCTAACCTATCAGTCACTTAAACCGTCAATAACCCAACGGGGACAACCTCGTAGGTTAAATAAAGGGGAAGAAAAAAAAAACAAACCAAGCACAAGAACAATGCGTCAAGAGCTTGTTTGAAAGAAAAAAACTCCAAGACGAAAACCTTAACAGTAAAGTGCTCTATATCAAAGTACGAAAGTAGAGCAAAAAATGCAGTACACTAAATCTAAAAACAAGCCAACACTGACCGCGGTTTCACACAACGGATCATCAGAGCCTGGCCGTGATGATCCATTGTGTGAAACCGGGGTTGATGTTGGGTCATTTTTAGATTTAGTGTACTGTATATATATATATATATATATATATATATATATATATATATATATATATATATATATATATATATATATATATATGTGATATATATCCATTGTATATATATTTATATATCCATTTTATATATATATATATATATATATATATATATATATATATATATACACAAAGTTTTGGCTGTTGGTCAGCAAAAACAATAATATTGGTCTCAGCAAGATTCTGCTTAATGAAAACATCATCTATATTTTTTAAAAACTATTGTGCATTTTTGTTTTACAGACATAGTAAATGTTTTTGTATAGCTTCAAGTGACTGAGTTCTGAATTCATATTTACCCTTCTGCTAGACTGGTTGTCCTTTATGGCTAGAGAGCCAATACTGTCCAGCTTTTAAACTGATAACTAGGAGAAAAATAGATTGATTCATAGCTTTTCTATGTGTAGTTGTGCAAAAGTGAAAATATATATATATATATAATTAGCTTTTGGTCATAATTAAATTAGACCAGTACCCAGCTGTATTAAAAAGTGTTCAGTACATTTATATTGTAGAGCTTTTGAATATTTTTCATTTGGAAATGAGTTATTTCTGCAACCTAGGTTTCAACCTTTTGGTATCTTCAGGTGATTTATAATAACTGAATTTCCAACATTTCTGAAACATACAACAGGGATTTTTACAAACATGCAACTAGAATTTTTAAACAATGAAAAATTTTCAAAATTAGGGAGGAGTTACTTAAGAATCTTAAAATGCTTTACCAGATTTGTATGAACCTAAGATCTATTTATAGGTTTGATTACATCTGGATATTATTTCTGATCTTTCATTTAATAATTCTTTTAGTTCTAGAAACAAACAATATTCTGGCTAATTTTTATTTCCAAATTATATATATATATATATATATATATATATATATATATATATTGTGTGTATTTTGGCAGCATTTTTTCATTAATGCAGGTTTCATTGAATAATATAGACAAGTTTTGTCTATTAATTTTGTGTAGGATCCGTTCATACCGTCTGATATACTTGATGGTGATGTCGTTGAAAGACAACAAAAAATCACAGTAATTGTTGATTTTTTTATCGGGTCTAAGCTTTTGGCTCACATAAGCCATTATCAAAGAGTAAATATTAACACACAGTAGACATTTAAGTTATTAACAATAAAGAGAATTAAACTGAAAATATGAGTCCATCCCTACCGTAGCGGATGGCCAAAGACAGTGACAAAATAGTGTCTTCGGCCATCCGCTACGGTAGGGATGGACTTATATTTTCAATTTAATTCTCTTTATTGTTAATAACTTAAGTGTTCTATGTTTACTGTGTGTTAATATTTACTCTTTGATAATGGCTTATGTGAGCCGAAAGCTTAGATCCGAAAAAAAATCAACAATTACTGTGATTTTTTGTTGTCTTTCAACGATATCACCATCAAGTATATCAGACGGTATGAACGGATCTTACGCAAAATTAATAGACAAAACTTGTCTATATTATTCAATGAAACCTGCATTAATATATATATATATATATATATATATATATATATATATATATATATTATTTACATTGTTTGAACTGCTTTGGTTAGATCCAGTTGACTCAAGTTGTGAATTCAATACTTGCAGTGGTAAACAAATAACTTAAAGAGAGTGGAGTTAAAGGGAGATAACTACTTTACCTCCAGAAGTTGTATTGCACATGAAATGAGAATGAATTACTGCAGTGATCAAAATAAAGGGTTTGGTTCAATATAACAATCACCTGAAGAAGGCCAGAGGATGATTGTGTGAACAATGTAAATACTACCTAGGCAAATATATATTTATATATATATATATATATATATATATATATATGAAATTATTTGTTTGAACATTATTTTTAATCGACATTCATATTTGAGTAGATATTTTGTTTTTAATCAAAGAGTATATTTATTCCTACTAGCTTGATTATTTACGATAAATTTTATTACAAAAATTTCTGTCATTTGACAGGATTCAAATCTGCCATCCCTATCAACACAGAGGAAGCCTCCAATTGATCTGGCATGTCTTAGACCATTCAACCATGAATGTTACCATAGTCTAAACAAAGTCAAGTCAAGTGCTCTAAGACGTACCAGATCAATTGGTGGCTTTCCCTATGTTGATAGGGACCGCAGATTCAAATCCTGCCAAATGACATACATTTTCGTAACAAAATTTATCGTAAATAATCAGGCTGGTAGAAACAAATATATACTGTTTGATTATTCACAGAATATCTACTCAAATACGAGTATCGATTAAAAATAATGTTCAAACAAATAATTTCAATATGTCAGTTGTTAAACCATTTTGTTAATCTTCAGGATTTTCCATAACAATATATATATATATATATATATATATATATATATATATATATATATAATAATGAACTTCATCACAGAAAGTCAACACTAATAATAACAGACTAAACATCCGAAAATAATACTAACTTTACAGTAATATAAACCATCTTGTAACCCGGTGAGAACTACCTCGTGGGTTAAATAAAGAGGGAGAAAAAAAATAAACAAACAGCACACAAGAGCAATACGTCTAGTGCCCATTTGAAAGAAAAAAATAAAACTCCAAGACAAAACCTTAACAGCAAAGTGCTCGATATGAAAGTACGAAAGTAGAGCGAGAATACAAGACAAAAAATCTAGAAGTGAGCCACCAACTACCGCGGTTTCACACGAATGGTTCTTCAGGGTAAGAGGCTCTTAAACTGCAGAACCGTTCGTGTGAAACTGTGGTAGGTGGTGGCTCACTTCTAGATTTTTTGTGTTGTGTATACATATATATATATATATATATATATATATATATATATATATATAAAGGATAATAAGCTGATTATGCTACTATTGTTTCAACTTTTTGGTATTGTCAGGCATTAAAGACTAACTGATTTTCTTGAAATTGGCTGATCTTCTTAGTTTTGATATTTAAAAACTGTACCTATTAAATCTTTATCTTTTATTTTTTATATGTATTGAGCAGTTTTTAATAAATCTGTTTCTTGCTCTTATTTAACTCTGACTAATAACTGTTTGATAATTATATATACAGGGTATCCATAAAGATTGTGTGCTTTTTAAAAATTTTATAACTTTATTTGTATTTGCGATAGAAATAATCTGTAAAAAGAATTAGAAAGAAGTAAATCTATATTTTTGAAGGTTTTATTGAAATTTTATTCAAGTTTCCACATGTCCTCCATGATTAGCAATACAAAGGATAATACAATTTTGCAGTTCATGGAAAACATTTGCCAAATGATTTACAGTAATGCCTGAAATCACATTAGTTATTTTAGCTTTCAAATCTTCAAATGAACTAGGTTTGGTTGCATACACAATTGTTTTCACATGTAAAAAATCTAATGGAATCAAATCTGGCGAATGTGGAGACCAATAAAATGGTCCATCCTTTCTAATCCATCTGTTAGGAAATTCCTGATTTAGAAACTGTCTAGCATGCAAAGCAAAGTGACAAGGAGCTTCATCTTGTTGAAACACTGTATTATCTTTCAAGTTTAATTGTTCAAACTCATTTTTTATAGATTATTTCTATCACTAATACAAATAAAGTTATAAATTTTTAAAGTGTACACAGACTTTATGGACACCCTGTGTGTGTGTGTGTCTCTGCATGCATTTTTACTTTATCTTTTTTTTGTTTACACTTTCTTTGATTAATTAACAGAGGCTTAGGTAAGCCGGTTAGAATCTTATTAACTTTGCTAAAAAATAAATATGTGGTAAAACTTTGCATTATCTACATAGTCTTCAACAAAACTAAATATTTTCTGGGGAAAAAATACAAAAAAAGTAAGAGCAAATATAACCCAAATGCCGTAAAAAGAAAAAAAAATTGAAACATTCATCCTGGTTTTTGTCTGCTTTTCTCCTTTCTTCTTCTTTTTTTTTTTTTTTTTTCATTTTTTTGTCTCCTTGCCAAAAAGAATTCCATGTTTGCATCTTCATTAGACAAGATGAGAAAACGAGGCATTCCCTGCCACTGCAGTTGTTTTTGTTGATTTGTAAAACTGTAGAAAAGAGAAAATAGTTTGACTGTAAATAACTGCCAAAGGATTTACTTAGCCTCTGTTTATGTACAGACAGATAGGCAACTGCTCATTGTCGGCAAGGAGCATGTTAACTGATGCAATGTTTGTAAAATGCCAAAAACTGTCTGATGTCAGCACTTTACCTGATATCAAACTAAAAGTACATCTACAATCAGGAATTCTTCTTACACCTGTTATTAATCACTGACTTTAGTGCTTTTTGATTTTTTTGACTGGTTGTCCTTAAGCTTATTAAGAGTTTTGCGTTAGGAGATAGAAGAGGTTTTTATGTTATATAAAGTTTATTAACTGGTCATTCTTATCTTTACAAACTTTTTTGTTTTTTTCATATCAAAACTTTAGAACTTATAAAGCTGAGAGAGTGGCTTTTTATATGATTAAATTAGTCGCTTGAAAGTAAACCTACTTGTATTTGCTAAGAGTTTGGCATCACCAATATGGCTCACACATTTTACTGGGAGAATATGAATTTCTCTTTATCAGGATGGTAATGGTAATATTAGCCATTTCCCTACAAGGAAATATTTGGCATTCATTGACCGAGCAGACAGTATTGCTTTCTGTTGAGCAGTGGCGGTTCTACAGGTGGGCTAGAAGAAGCCAAGCACCCCCACCATTTTGGCAGACTTATTGGTTGCTTTCCCCTTTTATAAGTTTTAAAAATTTATGAAACTGATCAGTCTCTGATTTTGATAAGATTTGATCTTCAGCACTTTTCCCTCTGCATTTTCTTTTTCATTTAGCTTTTTAAAGATACAGAGACCAGTTTGAAAGAAAATAAACAAAATAAAACAACCAGATAGACAGAAACAGACATATTGTTAGGAAGGGAAAGAGACTTAATAGTCATATAGTCATGAAGAAATGATATTACATAAATTATTTCCTTATTTCAAAGTAGATTCTTGATTGTATGCTTGGACTTTGCTGAAAACATAAATTCATTTTTCAGCTGATTATTATACGGTTGTGGTGCCCACAGCATTTTGGTTGATTTCGTTGCATTATTTTATTTTTGCATTTATTTTTTTGGGCTTTAAAATGTTTTGAAGTTCAAAAAATCAGAGCAGACAAATCACACTGTTCTGCTAGTACTGACATTAATATTAACCCTTTGATTTTGTTTTGAAATTAACCTCTCGTGTTCCAAGTGCTTCAGAGTGGAAAACAGCGCAAGAATAGATTAGAACTCCACTACTATGAAAGAAAAGTTACTCCATTTAATTTAGTGAAGTAACATGCTTATACTCAAACTCATTCCTAAGTTGTGTAAACAATAGGGGTGTATTATGAAAATGAAGATACAGCTTTAGTTTACCCCTTCCTCCTCCTCAGAGAAAATCTCAGCCCCTAAGTGCCCCACCACCACCACTTTAAGAGTTCCACAATCACCGCTGCTGTTGAAGTTTATAAAATCTTTTGGTTAAAACAATATTTCAAAAATATCAATAGATTCACTATTGTTGACTAAAATCAGTGGTAAAGAGTTAGATTTGTGGATACAAGGCCATATTTAAAAAGAATTAGACTGACTATATTTGATGGTATACAAGAATGTCACAGAAACAGCAACATTATCACAATCTCAAAAATAATGTCCAAGTTTTATAAGTTGTGATACCTTGTAGACAAATATTTCAATGGTAATATTAATCATTTCTCCACTACAAAATACTCATCATTCATTGACCGATCAACCAGCACTGCCATCATTTTAAATTTATTAAATCTTTCTCTTAAAACAGTTTATCAGGAAAATACGTTTCTCAAGTCCACAAACTGTTATTGCTCTTTCCAGTTGGCATTCATTGACTGAGGAGTCAGTGCTACTTTCAGTTGAAATTTATAAAATCCTTCTCTTAAAACAATTTTTCAGGAAAATAGGTTTCTTAAGTGCACTGTTATTAAATGATCATGAATTCCTTTGGGTATGAGTTAAATTTTCTGAAGCTTGTTGTGATGACCCATCATGTGTGACCTGGATTATTTTTAAGCTACATTTTGATTTGGTTATCATCAACAAGTGCAGGCTTGCTAAAATGCTTTTGGTTTTCCACATCAAACATTGCACTCAGGTATGGCACCATCTCCATAAATGGCACATATCTTCTTTGCTGTTTGTACCATGGTTTTCCTTTCTGTAAATAAAAGAGCATCAAATGATGAAAACAAATGTATTTTTTGTACATTATCACTAAAAATATTTAAAATCAACAACTTCCTCACACAAATCATATAGAAAGATGTGTTGAAATGTCACTTATGTGCGTTGTGGTACAATGGATATCGGCTTGGAACGAGAAACCGGGGAGCCGAGTTCAAATTCCAGTTGAATCCATTGTATTCACTTATGCACAAATACCCTTGGGAAAGGTATTAATCTGTCTCTTCCTTCCAGTTATGAGTTAAATAGCAGGACAGATTGGGTTCTATAGCCTTGATTGGCAACCAGTCTACTGCAGAAAGCAATGGCAACCTACTACAGGATAATCTTCTGCCCAGTCAGTCATGTCTCTTTTGAGACATGATCGCCCAAGCATGTATCACGTATGGCACTTAACTGACTGACTTAAATATCATAAATTTCAATCACATTTTTTTTTTTAATCATATCACCCCGAGCAAGGCGGTAATGCCACTGATGTGCAGGGGGCTACGTAAGAGTGAAAAGATTGGAAAAGAGACAGCCGGAAACCACATCCTAAACAGGGACCAAGGGATGAGCCTCTTCACCTGTTCAATAGACATGGGTGGAGTGTGAACCGGGCAATAGTTTAGTCTATCTACTCCAATTGAAAAAAAAAAAAGAGTGAGAAGATTGGAAAAGAGAAAGCCGGAAACTACATCCTAAACAGGGAACAAGGGATGAGCCTCTTCACCTGCTCAATAGACATGAGTGAAGTGTGAACCGAGTGATAGTTTAGTCTATCTACTCCATCTGAAGTGAAACCATGTTTACAAACATGATTTCATTCTTAATGCAAAATATATCATTTTTCTTCCAATATTTCTTAGCTATGGGGGTGGGGCTAAGATATGCTTTGCCTGCACACAGGGGCAAACCATCCACACTTCATTCATATTTCATTGGTAATAAGCAAGTTTTATTTGGTCATATGTTGCTGCTTTTTGAAATAGACTACCAAGAGAATGCTTCTCCAATCATGACAATCTTAAACACTTCAAGTCTAGGGTCAATCATTATCTAGCCTATATATTTTCATAATGTAGAATTTTTGCATTCATGAAACAACATCATTCAGTTGTTTTTGGGATTGGGGGAATAATAGCTTAAAAAAAACCCACCAACTATTAAAAAATGCTGCAAACTTCTATTTCAACCCTATAAATAATTCCCTATAAATTCAACCCTATAAATAATATAAATAATTTTGTAGTAATTGTTCAGATGTGCTCTCTGCTATGGTACCTAGACATTTTGAATTTAATCACAGTACTAGACAGCGGATGTGCGTTGTGGTACAATGGATATCAGCTTGGAACGAGAAATCGGGGAGCTGTTCGAATTCCAGTTGAATTCATTGCATTCACTTGCACACAAATACCCTTGGGAAAGGTATTAATCCATCTCTTCCTTCCAGTTATGGGTTAAACAACAGGACAGATTGGATTCTGTAGCCTTGGCTGACAACCAGTCTACTGCAGAAAGCGATGGCAATCTAGTGCGGGATAATCTTCTGCCCAGTCAGTCATGTCTCTTTCGAGACATGATTGCCCAGGCATGTTTCACGTATGACACTTAACTGACTGACTAGACTGGTGCCAAGATTTTATCAGTTTACAGTTAATTTTGCTTGATGTAACTAAATTCTATGCTAACAGTTTTTTTTCCTCACACTTCTTGCTTGTGGAACTCTCTTCTGACTCCATGCTTTTCAGTCCTCTTTAATCTGAACAAATTTAAATGCAGTGTCATTTGCTATTTACTGTCCTCCTTATTACTCTTTCTTCTTTCTGCTTATTATTAATTTTTCTGTTCCTAATTCTGTAACCTCTTGTGTCTTAGTGACTTTACTGCCTTGCATTGAGTGATGCCAATTAAAAACTATATATAATATCTTTTATTTGATAGAATTTACCATATCTTATAGTGGAAGCTCTTCATGCAATTATTTTTTCTTCCAACCTAAACAAGATCTAAACTTTATATGGAATCTTGTTATAATCAACTCACCTTTTATTACAGCTGCCATTATTCTTAAATTTCCTTCTCATCTGCAGAAACTAAAACTATTAATAATACAATCAGAATAAATAATCAAGGATTCCTTAGGGTATAGATATGTAAGCTGAGCTTTCCCAAGCTCGTTGAGGGTGAAGCGCTTGTTATTACAACAATGATGCCCTTTGTTCACCAACTATACCGATTCCTAATCCGTCCATGTTTCTCTCATTCCTTACAAATCATTAGTGTCTTAGGCTGATGGGGATAAATTTTTACCCTGTCGAGTTATTTCTCTCCTAAACAGTAATGTGAAATAAAAAAAAAAATGTCTTTAGTTCCTTTTTATTCCTCATTTTATTGTTGCTCAGAAAAAGAATTTATTCCCTTGGGGTAGAAATGCATTCTGTTGGCAAATGTTGTTCGATTGGCCTTGTTTTATGGAACAATGTACTCATCATGCCTGTAACAGGGTTTGACAGTTATGTTTTCAATTTCTTCTTTGTGTGACATGAATATGCAAAATTAATATCTCAGAATATTTTTTCTCACAAAATACTGTGGAGATCATATATCATTGGATGTATGCTAACCGCCCAGTGTGATAAAGAAACTTGTTTTGCAAGAGAACATAACAAAGTTGGAAGTGCTTATTCAAAGGGTTTTTTTTTTTTACAATGTTTGTTACACTGTACGAGGCTCGAGAGCCACTTGAGCTAGAGGATTATCAAGTAAAGAACACAGTTTATGCAGATATGTCGAGAAGATAAATGTTTAACCCTACACTTGAACAGGTTAAGTTTGGTTCAGTTTGTTTAGTTTTATGGCATATCAACTTCAGTGGGTTGTTTAATGCTGACAAAATGTCTAAAATAAATTCATATAAATAGAATATATATTCTTTGTAAGAAATCAGTTTGAAGATTAGATTTTATTAGCCTATTTTGTGTGTTTTGTCGAGAGTCAGATGTATTACTGGTATATATAATTTTTCTTCAAAAATACAGAGCTGTTAATATTTTTTTTTTTTCTTAAAACATGTACTGTTAGTAATATTTTTTCTTCATAAATATATTGCTGGTGATATTTT
Organism: Ascarosepion bandense; assembly: GCA_037127315.1. Classification (NCBI taxonomy): domain Eukaryota; kingdom Metazoa; phylum Mollusca; class Cephalopoda; order Sepiida; family Sepiidae; genus Ascarosepion; species Ascarosepion bandense. The sequence continues at coordinate 1,158,571 of JBBBDQ010001388.1, forward strand.
TTCCTTAAAAAATGTATTGCTGGTAATATTTTTTTCTCCAAAAATATTGCTGTAATTTTCACAAGAAAAATCTATTTTTATACTATTATACTATTTTGATTCCATTTTGGGGTTATCTATTTACCCATAGCTGGGATCCTAACAGGTGCTACCACCCTGTGTTAGGGTGAATCTGGGAACAGCAGCAATTAAGAGGTGGTTCCATGATCTTCAAAACTTCCCAGTTAGAGACCTTGTTGCTGGATGTAGTTTTATCATCAAACCCAAGGCCCGGATGTAGTTTATTGTCATTTCCAGGATGCCTCATTATCAGGGGTTACCCCTCTGTAGTGGTGTTGTTGGCATATACTGAAACCCCGGCCAACAGGGTGAGAACAGGTTAAGGTTGTAGAGATCATAGAAGCATTCCACAAAGCAGCTGTTCATGAAAAGAAGTTGCTCAAGTGGAACTTAGATCTCACGAATGAAATGAAAAAAGAATAAAGTTGGTTCGCTACAATGTGTGTAGAATTGTGGTCTTAGCTATAACGGTTAGAATTGGTAGAATGAATGAATGTAGTTTGTCTAACTTCCTTAGAAATTGTAATAGAGCAGTGAGAGACTTGCTACATTTCATTTGCATGAAAGGTATTGTAAAATAATTCATTCTTCTTCTTCTATGTGCCCTGTCCCTTCAGGACGTAGGCGATCATGGATCTCCATGTCTCCCTATCCCTTGTGGCTCTTAGTATGTTTGCTCCTGTTGCTCCTAGCAACCCCCGTTCCGTCATCCACCTGATCAGACTCTGCAGATATGTTATCCGCTGCCTTCCTCTGTCTCTCCTTCCTTCTATCTGACCAGTCAGTATCAGGTTCTCCAGGCTCTCCTTCCTCATTGCATGTCCCAGGAACTTCAGTTGTTTCTTCCTGATGCTCAGCATCAATTTCCTTTTTGTTGCCATTCTTTCTAACACTTCGTCGTTGCTTGTATGCTCAGTCCACGATATCCGTAGCATCCTTCTGTAGAACCACATTTCGGCTGCTTCCAGTTTTTCCCTCATTTTCGATGATATTGTCCAGCATTCACAGCCGTACTGAAGAACTGACATCACGTAGCAGTCTAGCACTCTTTTCTTCGTTTCTATTGAGATCTTCCTGTGTGTTAGTATTTTGCTCATCTTCTGGAACGCGTCCTTTGCCATGCCAATTCGCCTTCGGATCTCCGTGTCGCACTTTCCATCTCCTGTTAGAACACTTCCTAGGTACTTAAATTCTTGGACTTGTTTGATTCTGTTATCCCCCACCTGTATTTGGCATTTTGGGTTGTATCTTTTGCTGATGACCATGCACTCAGTTTTCTTAAAGTTTATTTGTAGTCCCTTCTTGTCACTCTCCACTGCTACTTTCTGTATGAGATCTTGCAGTTTCCTTTCCGTGTCCGCAATCAGTACTGTATCGTCCGCATATCTTATGTTGTTCAGGTTGTGGCCTCCAAAATAATTCATTATCCACAATAAAACCGAGATTTTTTTGGACTCTCTCAAAACTGAGAAGTTAAGATGGGACACCTCATGCCCATATATGGCAACAGTACTTCATTTTTTCAAAATAACATGGACTACTAATGATTAACATTCATTATGCTTAGTAAACTATTAACATTACTGATAGGAATTGGAATTTTCAGGATTCACTTCTCTCTTCATATCATTAATTTTTGAGATTGGTATTTGTTTTTTCTAATAACTTATTTTCAGACTCATAGATTTTAGGGATTCAAATTTTTTAGCAACCAATTTATTGTTTTTACACTTATAGTTATTTTATATTTAGCATTTTAAAAATTAGTCCTCTATTTATATATTCTTGTGAATTGATCTCTTTCTACATACATACATTTTGAGACACAAAATTTTTAGCTAACAGTTCTCTCTTTGGATATATATATATTTTTCCGATTAAACATTTTCAGGTAATCAGTTCCCTCATTCTATCCATAAATTTTTTGTGATTCAGTATTTTTAAGAATTGATTCTAACTTTGTTTATATCCATATAACATTGAGATTCAATTCTTGCAAACTGGTTCTCTCTTTTATTGTGTTCATAAATCTTTGAGAATTAAAATTTTTGAAAACTGGTTTGTACTTTTGTATATCAATATTTATTTTTAAATTCTGTGAAATTAATAAAAAAATAAAAAACTAATAATTAAAATTTTCATCAGTATGTAAACATTTTTATATTTTATTTTACAAAAAATAATACAAAGCAAAAAATACAGTTTAAAAACATTTCTCTTTCTCTTTTTTTTTTTTTTTAATTTGTCACTGCTGAGATGTGCTAGCCTAATTTTATAAAACAGATTTGGGTCAAGCAATTGTCAAACTTGATTATAGGTGAAGGAAAACTTTAATTTTACACAAATCCAGAGTTGCTTCTATGAACTTGTATAATTTTATTAACTGCTCTGTGCAAACTAGTTGAATCAAACTGCCTTTTCTAAGTTATTCGAAGCACTCATCTTTTGATCTTATTTAAAAAGAGCAACATATTAACTCTGGCAATCTGAAATGATGTTGATTCTAAAAACAAGATAAATTGTTACGAGATTTATAAATCTAAGTCTTTTTTGTGGAAAATTATTTTCCCCAAGCAAGGCAATAAAATTCACTAAGATAAAAAAGGTTGCGACAGTTAAAGAAGCAGAGAGAAAAATAAATGGATTCAAGGAGACAGAAGGTGATGATTGATATTTCATTTAAATTTTAGAAAGTTATAGTTGACAGAAAAACAGAAAGTGTGTGTATGTGTCTGCAAATTTGTGATTTGACTTGATTTTTCTGTTTGTTTCTAACATCAATCTAACCTGATGCTACAAGTTACTAAGTGGTAAGAGTTTAATTTTTGACAGTTAAATGTAAGCAAGCTATTTTTGTCTGAAGTCATAATGTGTTTCCTGACATTTTTATTTTATGTTTATATCAAAAAAATAAAACGACATCATTTTGTTTGTTTTTGATGACAACCAGTTAATTCAGTTTTGCAAGATTAACCAAATCTTTAATCTCAAAATTTTATACCAGTAATATTATGAACTCTCCCATTGATTTTCAATGTATGAGCGTCTAACTTAGTTAAACTACCACACAAAGAATTGTTTTAAAATGGTGAAGACTTGTGTAGCACCATCCACACTTTTTGGATCTGCTGATAACAAACAGTCAGTGCAGAAGTCTGCCACAGATCACATGAACAAAAGACCTCAGTTATTTAACCCATAACTGGAGGGAAGGGACGGATTAATACCTTTCCTAAGGGTACCAGTGTGTAAGTGAATGCAAAGCATTTGCCTGGAATTAGAACTTGGCTCACCAATTTCCTCCTCCGAGCCGACATCCACTGCACCACAACACACATCTGTCAATTATGCTTACAGCACCTGGTATTCCTAAGCGATCACCCATGTAAGTACTGACCAGGCTCAACATTGCTTAACTTCGGTGATCAAGCAAGAACCGGTGTATTCAACGTGATATGACCGTAAGCCAACCAGTAAAAATACAAAGAAGTTTGTCACTTAATTGAGCAGGTTCATGCCAACTTTGAAGTTTCATAAGGACACCATTATGGTGTCCCCACTCATCAGGGGTGAGACTTTTTCTAATCTGACCCCTTGATGAGTGACAGCATAACAATAGTGTCCTTACAAAACTTCAAAGTTGGCATTAACTTGCTCATTTAAGTTACAAAATTCTCTGCATTAATCATAGTAATACTCTATCTCTACCCCCAATATTGAGCACTTTACAATAAAAAAACCTTCTTGCCAAAATACCTTTTATCAGTCAGTCAGTTAAGTGCCATATGTGAAACACGCTTGGGCGATCATGTCTCTTTCGAGACATGACTCACTGGGCAGAGGTAGAGTATTAAACAGTTTACTAAACAGTCTAAGACAATAGTAATATAAGTCAGTCAGTTAAATACCATATGGGATACTTGTTTGGGTGATCATGTCTTGAAAGAGACATAACTAACTGGGCAGAAGATTCTCTCCCAGTAGATTGCCATTGCTTTCTGCAGTAGACTGGTTGCCAGCCAAGGCTATAGAACCCAATCTGTCCTGTTATTTAACCCATAACTGGAAGGAATAGATGGATTAATACCTTTCCCAAGGGTATTTGCACGTAAGTGAATGCAGTGAATTCAACTGGAATTCGAACTCTGCTCCCCGATTTTTCGTTCCAAGCTGTTATCCACTGCACCACAATGCTTGCTGCTAAACTTTATCATAGCTCAACATTATATATATATATAAAGACACCTAAACCATTTTCTCCTACTATAACTCCCTAATTTTCTAAATAACCATAAATTCATCTTAAATTTCAAAATAAATGATTTTCATCATTTATTTTAACATACTACCTGAAGAAGAACAATATTGTTCTGAAACATGAAAATTTTTATATCATCATATAATGCTTTTATAAACCATTGTAACAAAAAATTACAATATATATATATATATATATATATATATATATATATATATATATATAATCATCCCAAACATTGTCAATTCTTTGATTTTGCCAGGAATCTCCAGATACAAAACAAAAATACCAGACTTGATATGGCAGAAATGTTTGCTGCATGTGTTGAACATAGTTATGAGTTCATGTCATTTAGACAAGCAACAATTTGAAACAAGGACAAAAATATGGTTTACTAAATGCAAAATACATTTCTTGATACGCAAACTTTTGTACATTTGTGTTGGAGATGTGTGTATATGCAAAGTGCATGCGTATTGGCAAGAGTCACATGTGATCATTAGTATTGATAAGTGTCAACTTGATGTCTGTATGTGTGACAGCATATGGGAACAAGTCTGTACCTATTTACTTATCGTGAGCCAAAGGTGACCATGTCGCATGTGTGCCTTAGCATTGATAAGCGTTTATACAACGTGTGTATGTGTGTCAGCATATGGGAAAGAGTCTAAACCTATCTACTTATAGTGAGCCAGAGGATCTGGTGTTAATGAAGTGGGTTGTAACTTATATCTTTAAATTATTTGTTCACCACTGCTGTGTTGTGAGTTCAATACCAGGCTACAGCTGTAGTGAACAAATAACTTAGAAAGTCAAGTTAAAGGAAGATAATTACATGGCCACTAGAAGTGGCATCACACATGGAATGAGAACAATATATACCAGTGATCAAAATAAAGGGTTTAGTTCAAAATTCCTATCAACTGAAGAAGGTTGAAGCATACAACAGCTGAAACGTCATCAACATGGCCATAAAGATGAGGACAATAGTCCGAACAATGTAAAGAATGCCTCATCTCAGAAGTATAGATAAATTTAACTCAATGCAATGCTTGAAAGCCACTCAAGGTAGAGAGTAACACTCAAAATGGTAATATGATTGGAAGAGAAGTTGGTAGGAAGTGAAGATTATGGGGCTAAGAAAGAAATATATTGATTGTCTCTTGATATAAAGAGGTCAAGTTAGAAATGTTCAGAAAAGCAAACATCTTGTAGTCTGTCCTGCCAACTAGAAATTCTTTGGTGGGGAAAAAAACATGAGAAGCACTTATATTTTGAATAGAAAAGAAGTGAGGTAGATTGATTGTTGCATTGTGTGTTCTAGCTATCAGTCAGTTAAGTGCCATCCGTGAAACATGCTTGGGCGATCATGTCTTGAAAGAGACATGACTGACGACAGAAGATTATCCCGCAGTAGGTTGCCATTGCTTTCTGTGGTAGACTGGTTGCCAGCCAAGGCTATAGGACCCAATCTGTCTTGTTATTTAACCCATAACTGGAGGGAAGAGACAGATTAATACCTTTCCCAAGGGTATTTGCGCACAAGTGAATGCAAAGAATTTAACTGGAATTTGAATTCGGCTCCCCAATTTGTCATTCCAAGCCAATATCCATCGGCCTTAGATGAGAGTTAGATGTCACTAGACGGAAGCCTTCTTCTCAAGACGGACACATACGTCCTATACAGAGACATTGCCTTCTTAAATGTTATTCTTGTTAACTGTTCGTTGGTGAACTTGTATTCGGTTTATTGTACTGAGATATAATAAATCTCTAATTATATATCCTCAGTGTTAAGAGTTGTTTCTTGCACTATTCTTTCTCTGTTTATCCCCTCCCGAAATACAACACACTTTAATATTGGCAATTTTTTAAAATTGTGCTTTGGATTAAGTCCTAGCTATAACAATCTTAATTGGTAAAACCAAAGAATAACACTCATTTGAATATTTGATATAGAAATAGAACAGTGATAGGCTTACAATGTTGTGTCTGTGAGAAAGAGGTTACTGAATGGAAAATATGTCTTCCCCTACAAGACCATCTAAATTAGTTTGAATTCATTAAGGGCTAGAAAGTGGGGTCTATACAGCTCCTAGCCAGATATGGATGCAATGTGACAGTTTTTAGTCTAATCTGACTTTTATAAAGATAAAGCATGACAGTAGTCAGGTACTTCTTGAAGCAATGGAAAGAAGCCAACCATTTTACTTTCTTTAATGATAAACAACATAATTTGATACAATCTTCTATTAAAACCTCTTGAAAAATACATTAAGGTCCCTCTGTAACAACTCCTATGCGTGAAGAAGCACAGTCTATTTAGATATTTAAATTCTGTCTTCTCTGTGCAATTTTACAAAAATCTTATGCCCCATTAATGTCTAAGTTGTGTGTATTTGGGCAACAGTTTTTTTATTTATACAAATTTAGTTAAAGACCAATGAATATTTTTTGTGAAAGATTTTTATTTTATTTGTCTATATTTTAGATAATTTTCTAGTTTCCAATGTCAATACTTTGGCTTTCATTAGCCATTTTCAAAGTTTTTGTTTTGGAATATGTCATTGTTAATATCTGCTGAATTCAAATAAGAGCTGAACTTCTTTTTCTTCTTCTTTTGTGCCGTGTCTCTTTATGACATAGGCGATCATGGGTCTCCACAATTTCCTGTCATTTGTGACTCTCCTAAATCTTACTTCGTTATCCATTTAATCAAGCTCACTCAGTAGGTTATGCATTGTTTTCTTTTGCTATTCTTGCCTTTAATATGCTCTGTGAGTATCAAATTTCCCAAGCTTTCTTTTCTCATGACATACTCTAGAAATTCTATCTCTTTCTGATGTTAAGTATAACTGTCCTTTTTTTTTACATTTTCTTTAAAAATTTGTCATAGTCAGTTCATGATATTCTCAGCATCCTTCTGAAGAACCATATTTTTGTTGGTTCAAGTCATTTCAAGTATTCACTGCTTTACAGGAGGACCAGTATTGCATAACATTTCAATGCCTCAAAAAATTTCAGAGACTAATTTCACCTTGTTGCCATAAAATAGAAATAGTTCTTTTTGGCGAAGGAAATTTTTCATTATTCTAGGAGTGTTATTTTTTGTAGCATGCATGGAAATTATAATTCATGGTTCTTAATGAATTTAGTTTTTGAAGAATTACAATAATTGATTCTTAAATATGGTCTCAAACATATATTTTTCTGTGTTTGGCAACAAGTGTTGCTGGTTTAATTATTGCAAGTGTGAATAATATATTCTTCATAATATTTGATAAATAGATCTAACAGGTTTAGCCAACATCTTGATCAAAGCAGTCTCTGCTTAAAATGAGGTAAAACAAAGTTAATGATTAAATTTTTTCAAGATTTTTCATACTTTGACTGTGTTTATGTTAAATGCATTTATAAACAGGCATCAATAAAGTAACAAGTGGTGTGATTTAAATCATACATTCTATCTCTCTATTTGGTCATTACCTAGTGTAGGGAAAAGTGGATTCTTGCTTTTTCCAATAGTATTAGCGTGACAGTAATTGCAAAGAGATTAAAATGAAATTTTAACTTGCTTGGTTCAATTTTATTTTTGACAATAACTGTTGTGTTACTCACACATTCAGTTATGAGCATGGGTGAGTGAGCACTTAGACAAAACCAATCCCTCATACCTTACACAGCACTTAAGAAACAATAACGAACTCTTAAACTTGGTAGTCTAATTATTGTTTATACTCTTTTTAATTAAGTTATCTTTTGTGTTCTGTTTAAGGTCATTTTTATCTCTTTTCTTTTTAATTAACGTAATATATATATATATATATAATATATATATATATATATTAAAAAAAAATATATATAAAAATATATATGTTTGAGACCATATTAAAGAATCAAATGTAAGGTCAATAGACACCTCCTAACACACTAACCTGCTCCCATTCTATCAAGCACTCTTCCCAACCCTCATCCTCACTATCCTTACTCATCTGTCACCTTCCTCCTGACATTCCCTATGTCTAACCACTCCTTCTCTTTACCTTCCCCTATGTAGCCCCATGCGCAATAGTGGCAGTGGAATGCCTTGCTTGGGGTGAGATGATTAAAAAATATATATATATTTTATTCCTGTTCTTTTTAATTAACACATATTTTGTGTTCCGTTTAAAGTTATTTTTCTGTATGAGTTAGTAGTAATAATATTATCTTGTCCTGTATATTCCTGTTAAGATGTGTGTTGTGGTGTAGTGGATACTGGCTCAGAATGAGAAATTGGAAGAGCTGAGTTCAAATTCCAGTTGAATTCATTGTATTCATTTATGCACAAATACCCTTTGGAAAGGTATTAATTTGTCTTTTCTCCCTCCAGCTATGGGTCAAATAGCAACACAGATTGGGTTCTATAGCCTTGGTTGGCAACCAGTCTACTGCAGAAAGTAATGGCAACTTACTGGGAGAGAATCTTCTGCCCAGTTAGTTATGTCTCTTTCAAGACATGATCACCCAAACAAGTATCCCATATGGTATTTAACTGACCGACTTATATTACTATTGTCTTAGACTGTTTAGTAAACTGTTTAATACTCTACCTCTGAATGAGTTTCCATCTATAATTTCAATGAATATAATTTTAAAATTAGTTTTTATTTAAAAGAAAGTTATTTTTTAACAATGAAAAATTGAATAAATAAGATTTCAAAAGAAATTATTTTTCTTCAGCATTTACTTTGACCAAAATAAAAGATATTCTAACACTGAAAAAAATCTGACATTATAAAAGCTTCTTTTTTTTTTTTCTCAATTTACAAAAATCTGTGAACAAACCTTTTTCAAAAACTAATCCTTTCTTATTTCTATTTTCTTTTTCTGCAGCTCAGTTGTTAGTTAACAAAGAAAGATCTTTAAAGTATAAAGGTCAGATGTTAGTACAAAAACACTAACAGTGAATATGAATTGATTCTTTATGATGTATCTATAAGATTTGATGGCAATCATATTAGGAACTGAAAAAAAAAAGATGGAAAACTCACTTTTGAGCTACGTTATGAAAGATCTAAACTTATTTATAAATGGAACTTTGTCTGTGTGTGTGTCTCTGTGTGTGTCCATTACCTATAGACTTTGAAATGGTTGAACCGATTTTCTTGAAAATTTATACAGTTGTACTATAAGCGTCTGTGAGTTTCTTAGCTAAGTTTTGTGTTGAGGTACCCCCGATAAATATTGAAAATTGATAATTGAAAAAATCGAGTTATAGAAGGAATGGTCCGATTTTAATCAAATTTGATACACTCATAGACAAAGACATAAGAAAAGATATTCAGAAGTTTCAAGGTTGTAGTTCTTTCAATAGTGCAGAATATATATATATATATATATATATATATAGTCAATTGGAGTAGATAGATCTATCTACCGCCTGGTTCACACTCTTTTATCTTTTCCAATCTTTTCACTATTACGTAGCCCCCTGCACATCAGTGGCATTACCGCCTTGCTCGGGGTGATACGATTAAAAAAAAATATATATATATATATAAAAAGGCAAGATGTTTGTGTGTCTGTATGTCCTTTATACAAATCCACAATTTTTATCCGATTCTCATTAAACTTCACATAAATATTCTGAGCTCCAGGACCATGGATTAGTTTTAAAGCTTTTATTACACAATGCTGGGCTATACCGCTAGTATTTATATGAAGCCAGAATATTTTGTTCTTCGTGTTAAACTTTCTTTCATTTTATGATTAAAAAAAAAAAGTTAAAAATTTAAATAATTATTTCTTTATTAGATCTTACTTGACTTTTCTTGGAAATTTTAAATGTAATATCAAGTTGCTTTTCTTCCCATCTCTACTCATATGTTTGGTCCATGGTATTCGCTGCATCCTTCTGTAGAAGGGCATTTCTGTTGCTTCAAGTCTTTCCTTCATCTTTAATGAGATTGGCCTGCATGACAGTAAACTAATATATTTGTTGACATTCTTCTTTTATGTGCCATGTTCCTTCAGGACGTAAGTGATCATGGCCCTCAACCTCTTCCTATTTTTTGTAGCTCTTGACAAACCTTCTGTTATCCAACTCAAATCCTGCTCTGCCATCCAATTGCATCAAGTATGTTATGTGTTGCTTTCCCTTGTCTCTTTTACCTGCTATCCAAAGCACAATTTAAAAAAATTGCCAATCTTAAAGTGTGTTGTATTTCGGGAGGGGATAAACAGAGGAAGAATAGTGCAAGAAACAACTCTTAACACTGAGGATATATAATTAGAGATTTATTATACCTCAATACAATAAACCAAATACAAGTACACCAACGAACAGTTAACAAGAATAACATTTAAGAAGGCAATGTCTCTGTATAGAACATATGCATCCTTCTTGAGAAGAAGGCTTCCGTCTAGTGACGTCTAACTCTCGTCTAAGGCCGATGGCTCTTGACTAAAGTCGATGACTTTCGTATAATAACGAAGACTCCCGTATAATCATGAACACTCTCAATCACTCCCATGTAATGACGAAGACTCTCGTATAGTCACGAACACTCTGTAGTTCATTCTAGTCCCGGTTTTTTATAACCTGGGCCATACCCATACCTGGGTAAGACAGAATATTCCTCCACAACAAAGTGTATCTGATGTTTAAAGTTTATGATGTTAGTTTCAAGGGACTAAAACTTGAAAAAAACAGCAAGAGATGCAGTAAATAATCATCAGCGAGCTATCAACAAAGAATCAAATCACCACCATAGTATCTTTAATAACCTGCGTAAATCAATCCAATTTCATTTATGTCATAACTCTAGTAATAAGGAAGTTTTGGACAACACCAGAATGAAATACATGAATGCATTAGAAAAAAGTGAACTCCACACTGGTTTAGAATAACCTGTTAAAAACAAAATAGGCAAAAATAAGCAGAAACTTCATAAACATAATATTATTTGGTTTAACTCAACCTTCAGCTGTAATGTTCAAACAAGCATTGGAAAATTTCTTCTAAATTTAATTCACAAACATTTCTAACAGAATGAAAATAATACCTTACTTATGTATGGTTACGGTGAACACAAATAAAAAAAATAAATAAAATACAAAAATATATTAAAAAAAAAATTAAAATTAAGCATTTGCTTTCCTTTAAAACCCATATCTCTTTCTTTTTCTTCACTCTGTCTCAAGTTACGGCTGTGAAACAATGGAAGTTTGTTGACCACATGTTATCTATTTGACATTGCCACGGGATAACTAAATTCTGCCGAATCCTTTGATTTTGTAGGTCTATTCATTTTTTACAATCTAACTGCACATTGTGATGCTGATTTAGCTGACATTGGGTTATAGAGATGATGGTCTCATGATTGTCCATAGTTCTACAAACACTGAAGTAGATAGAATTTGTGAAGTAATACACAGTATAATGAAAAACTTTAGTTTCAAAGTAATGGTTGGAACTAACCTAAAAAAAGTTGTCTTTCGAGATGTTACTCTAGATTTAGTTAATAATGCATACTCACCCCATGTAAGATATAGTGCTAACCCTATTTACATACGTCCTAAATCAAATCACCCACCATCTGTTATTCAACTCAAACCTTATTTTATTGAACACAGAATAAACAATAATTCTTCAACTGAAGACATTTTCTATAAACAGTTAATACTACAATCAGTCAGTTAAGTGCCATGCGCGATACACGCTTGGGCGATCATGTCTCTTTTGAGACATGACTGACTGGGCAGAAGATTATCCCGCAGTAGGTTGCCATTGCTTTCTGCAGTAGACTGGTTGCCAACCAAGGCTATAGAACCCAATCTGTCCTGTTATTTAACCCATAACTGGAAGGAATAGATGGATTAATACCTTTTCCAAGGGTATTTGCGCGTAAGTGAATGCAATGAATTCGGCTGGAATTCGAACTCGGCTCCCCGATTTCTCATTCCGAGCCGATATCCAATACTACAATACTGCTCTAAAAAACAATGACTGTTCGGGAAAACACAAAAAATTCACAAACTCATTTTGGCCAATCGTAAATTGAAGGTGCGTGACATAGCAGAGGAGTTGAACATATTGGAAGGCAATATATTCACCATTTTGCATGAACAATGCAATGAGAAAACTGTGTTCAAAGTGGGTACGGCTTTTTCTCACAGTCAATCAAAAACAACAACACATCACTGATTCAGAGCATTGATTGTAACTGTTTTAATGCATAAATATGTGACAATGGATGAAACATGGATCTACCACTTTGGAGTCAAATTGGCAGTCAACTAAGTGGATAGCAGCAGGTGAAAGCTGTCCGAGTGATCAAAGATGCAAACATCAGCAGGCAAGATTTTGGCCCCTGTATTTTGGGATGCACAAGGTATTTTATTCATTAATTACTTTGAGAAAGGAAGAACCTTCAAGAGCAAATATTATATCATATTATTGGTGTGCTTGAAGGAAGAAATCACCAAAAAATAGCCACAAATGAAGAAGAAGAAAATGATCTTTCACAAAGACAATATGCAGTGTTACAAGTCAATCGCAACAATAACAAAAATACATGAATTGCATTTCAAATTGCTTTCACATCCACCCTATTCTCCAGACCTGGTCCCCAGCGACTACTGGCTGTTTACAGACCTCAAAAGAATGTTCCAGGGAAAGAGATTTGGCTGCAATGAAGAAGTGATATTGGAAACTGAGGTGTATTTTGAGGCCAAAGACAAATCGTTCTACAAAAAAGGCATCAAATTGTTAGAGAAGCATTGAAATCAGTTTATCACCCGAGCAGGAGGTTATGTTGATGAATAAAGTTGAATTTTGCCCAAAAGTTGCTGTCTTATTAGTTAGGCCCGGGGTTGATTGAGTGATGTGTTACAATCTACTGCCACCATTAGATAATTCACACTCTGAAATATATCTAAAATTATCTCAATCTTTTTACTATTTGCTATAATCTATAATCATACCCCTTTTAGTTATATATATCTTAAAGCAAAAATTTTTAAGTTACATTGCTGTGTACGCTTTCACTACTAGTCATCTTTAAAATTGAGTTATTCTGCTTTTAAAATTTATCTTTATGGCCTTACATTTATTTCTTCAAAGGTTTTTTTTTTATATTAACAAAACCTTTTAAGACTAATATCTTATTTTTTATTTTTAATTCTTGTTGCTTCTAAGAATAATACATTAGCTACAATTTTGTTCCATTCTTATTTAGACAAATGACACTTCCTGTCGGGGAAACATCGCCATACTTTGCCATAATATTCATTGGTCTACACCATAATTCTTTTAAAATATAACCTCTAACTCCACTACAATCATCTAATATAGTGGCATTTTTTTTATTTTCTAGTTTAATTTTGTTATTTTAAATTTCTTTATCAATATATATATGATCCAGTAAATAAACCACATTTCACTGCCTGATGATAGTGAATTGAACACCAAACCTTAATAGCTTTTGAGTTGCAGTATGCTATTATTATAACAATAATAACGACTAATATATATATATATATATATATATATATATATAATGTTAAAAACAGAAATAGGGTTTGTTCCAACAAGAGAAATTGGTATGAAAGTAAAAAGTGTGGTAAGCCGTGAACGTTTTGTTGTTTTGTTTAAAGTGTAGATTTATTGTCATTATTATCATTAATATTACTTGTTTTTTGTATAATATATTAAGTGTTCATATATATATATATATATATATATATATATATATATATATATATATATATGAACAAGTATGCTATTTGTATAATATATTAAGTGTTTATTTATATATATATATATATATGAACAAGTATGCTATTTGTATAATATATTAAGTGTTTATATATATATATATATATATATATATACATGGCTGGGGGTTACAATTTTTTTATTCTGTCAGACAAATATAATGATTTTGTTGAATAACACATGATAATAGCGTAATGGATAAAATTGTTGTTTAAAATATATCTGGCTCCCTGACAGTTGTAAGTTCAATTCTTGAGTCTGGTAGTTCTGAAAAATTGCATATTCAGTGCAAGAAATAAATATATATATATATGTTAGTCATCCACATACAAGCCCATTTTGCTGTATCACAGCTCATCAGTGTGGCTAGACATATCCACTTGCTTCTGGCTGGCCGGGATCGAAACTTGACCGATTTGGTGTCAGTCAGAGTCTCTACTCCCTAAGCCATTGACGCATGGCATCAGAGAAGGGAAATTTTAACGTCTTGTATATAAGCAGTGTATACAGACACCAGTCACCAAGAGAACTCAATTCATTTCTGAAGAGTCACGCATTATAGTTGAAGAGGAAACTGTTTTTAAAATTTTCGTCTCGAGAGGCCTCAATTGTGATGAGAGCATAATATATATATATATATAACACTTTTTATTATAACAGAGAAAATACTATATTTACTGCAATATTAACAGACAGACACTAATATTTTATACAAGGAACATTTAAGAAAAGACTTATTAAACTCAACTGATACTTCATCCATGCTTTGATATCAGTTTTCTTTATTTTAAACAGATTTTGATTGGTAATCATAATTTAATCATGAATAATCAAATATATTTAATTCTGGTGCAATCAGGGGAATAGTGTGCAAGACAATCTCAAAGAATCAGATGGCTGGGGGTTTAGATGTTTTGATTCTGTTAGACAAATATGATTTTGTTGAATAACACATGATAATAGATAGCCTAATGGATAAAATTGTTGTTTAAAATATATTTGGCTCCCTGAGAGCTGTGAGTTCAATCCTTGAGTCTGGTAGTTCTAAAAAATTACATATTCAGTGCAAGAAGTGAACAGATGACACAAAACTGAATAAAATGTGTATATTAACTTCTTCTTCTATGTGCCCTGTCCTTTCAGGACGTAGACAATCATGGTTTTCCATGTCTTCCTATCCCTGGTGGCTCTTAGCACACTTTCTCTTGTTACACCATGCAACCCTCGTTCCATCATCCACCTGCTCAAGCCCATAAATCTAGAATGTAAATATATAGGAACTTTTTTTTTTAATCATATCACCCCAAGCAAGGTTATAACGCCACTGATGCGCAGGGGGCTACGTCAGAGTGAAAAGATTGGAAAAGAGAAAACCAGAAACCGCATCCTAAACAGGAAACAAGGGATGAGCCTCTTCACCTGTTCAATAGACGTGGGTGGAGTGTGAACCGGGCGATAGTTTAGTCTATCTACTCCAATTGAACTAGCATGGTCATAAAATGAGGGATCAGTTTATATATTGATTATAATATTGATTTGATCCCCCATTTTATATCCAATTTATAATTTTTTATAAACAGTTGGCATATATATTCTTCTTCTATGTGCCATTTCCTTTCAGGACGTAGGTGATCATGGCTTTCCATGTCTCCCTATTCCTGGTGACTCTGAGCACACTTTCTCCTGTTACACCACGTAACCCCCATTCTGTCTTCCACCGGCACAGGCCCTTCAGATATGTGCTGCCTTCCTCTATCTCTTTTTCCCACTATCTGGCCTGTCAGTATCAGGTTCTCCAAGAACCTCTTTCCTTATTGCATGTTCCAGGAACTTCAGTTGTCCTTTCCTGATGCTCACTATTAATTTTCTTTTTGTTGGTATTCTTTCCAACACCTAATCATTGCTCACATGCTCGGTTTATGATATTTACAGCATCCTTCTGTAGAACCACATTTCTGCTGCTTCAAGTTTTTCCTTAATCTTCGATGATATTGTCCAACATTCACTGCTGTATTGAAGGACTGACATCACATAGCGATCTAGCACTCTCTTCCTTGTTTTTAGTGAAAGTCTCCTGTGTCTTAATACTTTACTCAGCTTCTAGAACGCATCCTTCACCATGCCAACTCACCTTTGGATCTGTGTTGCACTTTCCCTCTTCTCTTAGAACACTTCCTATGTATTTAAATTTTTGTACTTGCTTGATTCTAGTATCCCTCATCTATATTTGGCATTTTGGGTTGCTCTTTTTGCTGATAACCATGTATTCGGCCTTCTTGCAGTTTATTTGTAGTCCTTTTTTGTCACTCTCTTCAACTATCTTCTGTAGGAGGTCTTGTAGTTTCCTTTCCATGTCTGCAATCAGCACTGTATCATCTGTGTATATTGCATACACAGTGTAAAAAATGGAAATGAGAAAAAGAAAAATGTATGGCTGTTGATTGAATAAAGTGTTTGCTTGTAAATTCAAAGATAATTACTGAGTATGAAGACAGACATCTGAAGGAAGCCAGAGGGTGCAATGGCTGAAACATTAAGTATTTAACAACCAAGATGATTATTTTTGTGCTGAATAGCAAAGCATATAATAATGATATTTTCTAATCTCAAAGGTTCTGAGAAAAATCCTGTACTTACAGGTAATTTCAGGTAAGACACGGAAAAACAAGTTTCAGTTTGAATTGATATTTTTTGGTACAGCTTGTTGCGAAATAATGAAATAGGCATTTTTCTTCCAGACATGACAATTCTTTGAATGATTCAATTATGAGTTTGTTCAAGACAATGAATTCCTTGTGGAGGTTATCACATTTTATAAATTCATGAATGTATGAGTAAATTGCTATTTTATTAATATCGTCATTCTAATATATATGCCAATATTGTTTAACATGAGTAAGAGAGATATATAGAGAATGTGATCAATAAACTGTTGCCATTATTATAATTTTAATTTCATGCATGTGTGTTGCTTGGTTTTATTTTCTCAACTGCAGAGTATAGTAGGGTCAGTTGGGCACCATCTGTGAGAAAAAGAGCACCATGACACAATTCACTCTGCCAGAAATTTGGAAACAGCATGCTGTACTGCTTGACATTCTCACTGGAAGCTCCAATATGAACATTCCAGAGGGTTTGAGTGTCAAACTGAAGAAAGTTCAGAGGATTCAGAAAGACTTGGATGAGTCTAATGGTGATTGCAAAGGTGAGGATATGCACTCTTCAAAAAGGCTATTAAAACTTGCTGAGCCATGATGTTCTCTGTGGTTAAGTGGGCTAAAACGTGTTGGATCACAGGATGTTTTTGTCTTTGAAGGAGAACATATGTTTGAGCAACTTTTCCTTATTAACTCTTTAGAATATCGAGGCAGTGTTCTGAAGATGAAAAGTGCAACACTGCGATCCAAAGATGCATTGGCGTGGCTGAGGATGCATTTCAAAAACTAACCAGAGTACTGAGAGACAAGAAAATCTCATTGGAAACAAAGAAAAGAGTGCTGGATTGCTTTGTGATGTATGTCCTTCTGTATGGCAGTAAATGTGTGACAGTTTCCTCAAGGATGAAGGAAAGGCTTGAGGCAGCAGAAATGTTGTTCTCCATGCTGTGAAGATACCATGGACTGAGCACATGAGCAACGATGAGGTGTTGGAGCGAATGCAAATGAGAAGAAAACTCATACTTAACATAGAGACAGATGAGGTTCCTGGGAAACATAATGAAGAAGGAGGGCCTGGACAATTCAACACTCACAGGATGAATAGAAAGAGAAACAGGGGAAAGCAGTGCAAGACCTACTTGACAGGTCTGAGCAAATGGATGGCAGAGTGGGGTTTGGGAGAGATACCAAGAGAAAAAATATTGAGTGTGACAAGAGACAGAGCCAAGTGGAAGTTCATGATTGTTTACATCCTGAAGAGACATGGCACATGAAGAAGAAGAAGACGATTGGGAGTGGTAAAAAAAAAACAGGTTTTCTCACATTTAATGAAACTAATTTCAAGTCAGCCAAGGTGAAGTCATTTAAATGGTTAAATTGAAATTAAAACAGTTGTGTAAGTATAGTCAGAACAGTGCTGAAAAACGAATAAAGAAGTGCTAGGAAAAAATAATATAATATAAAACAAATATGAACTTAGGCATATTTATTGATAATATAAAACACGTTAATCAGAAATTTGAAAATTTACATGGCTTCTGCTCTGACGAACTTAAATCACTGGTGCCCCCTAGATGTGAATTTGCACGAGATACTAGATTGGCAACTAGGTCCCACCCTTTTACAGTGAAACCGATGAAATGTAACCGCAATTTCTACTCCAACAGCTTCTTTCCTCGCACTTCCCGCCTGTGGACTTCCCTACCGCATGCTTGTTTCCCCGATGGCTACAACCTCCAGGAGTTTAAATGTAAGGTCAATAGACACCTCCTAACACACTAACTCACACCCACTCTCTCCAACTCTCTCCCTATGTACATCCTAAGTCATCTATCACCCTCCTTCTGACATTTCCCATACCCAATCCCTCTATGTAACCCCCTCCGCTATAGTGGCAGTGGAATGCCTTGCTTATGGTGACACGATTAAAAAAAAAAAAAAAAAAAAAACCTGATAGACAGAAAACTTGTCTATATTCTTCTTCTTCTTCTATGTACCATGTCCTTTCAGGATGTAAGCGATCATGGCTTTCCATGTCTCTCTATCCCTGGTGGCTCTTAGCACAATTTCTGTCATCCATCTGATCAGGCCCTTCAAATATGTTATCCGCTGCTTTCTCCTGTCTCTTTTTCCCTCTGTCTGGCCTCTTAGTATCAGGTTCTCCAAGCCCTCCTTCCTTATTGCATGTCCCAGGAATTTTAGCTGTCTCTTCCTGATGCTAATCAAATATATATATATATATATATATATATATATAGCGTGCGCGTGTGTGTGTGTGAGCTTTGCTGTTGTTTTTGTTGATATAATTTGATTTGTTCTGATATATTTCAAACAAAATGTTTTTATAGAAACGTGTAAACGTGTTTCTTCTTCCTAATCAAGTCAAAATCAATTATATTCATCTAATTGAATTTGAGGAATCAGTACATAAAATGTTGATCAATGATATGCAAATGCGATATTTTTTTTAGTGCTCATTACTGTAAGAAAACAACATATACACACAAATTTCCCAATACAAACATATATAATCTAATGAATGTGTGTAGACACTGCTCTCTTATAAATGTTTCTTAATAAATGTTCATCAGATTCAGCTATACTACAAAAGAAAAACATTAATTTAAAAATTAAAGTTATTTTCTTAAATGTCCTTGTCAGTATGACACGGAATAAGAAGGTAGGTTCAAAACAGTATATTAGTATAACAAGAAACAAGATATCCAAAAGAAGTGTTAATAATAAGTAATATAGAAATAAGTAAGTCCAAATGTATTATCATGCTGCCTGACTAGTAGCTGTCGTTAACGGCTCTCGTTGACTGCTCATAACTGCTCTTCAAATTAACTGCTCTCTAGAAGTCACCCTGGTAATTATATATATATAGCAAGAGGACAAGTCCATTTCTCGTAATAGGGGACCAGAACATATATCAAAGAATACAAATGAAGAAAATAATTGCAACATTCAAAACATTAATTTAAAACGGTGCTCAATATAAAAATAGAGCAATGAATATTTATTATTAATTATTATGTTAGAACATTTGCAAACTACAAACTACTACAAAATTGTTATATTTTGTTTGGACATTGAAATAACAATGTCTCATCAGGTTGTTAATAATGATGGTATACCCTGATGAGATATTTTTCTTTCAATGTCGAAACAAAATGCACAATTTTATAGTAGTTTGTAGTTTTCACATGTTTTCATGTTATAATAATAAGTATATATATATATATATATTTCTGAACATGGCAAAAACTGCATCTGGTAGCAAGGTTCTATCTAAGGATTTCTGAGTAATGTGGGATCCCCATGTGATGCTATTAGTCTCAAATTCACTCTATCTCTGAGTGGTAATGCCTGTTAGGGTGCCATTTAATTTTCAGATAGATAACTGTATCAGTGACCTGTTTAACCCATCAAGAGTGATGAACTTCTCGTCTAAAAAAGATTGGGTTTTCACCACTTCTAATGAGTTAATCATCTATGAAGATGAAGTCTCTGATATAAAACCTGCAATTTAGTGAGCATCCCCTTGTATTTTTTAAGCCATTAATGTAAGCAGACTCTAATATAAAACCTGCAATTTGGATTGTATTCAAGGATGTAAACTTGTTTATTCTTTGGTATTTAAATTATTCTGACTATTGTTCTCACCTTTGTTGCCATTTGTACATTTCGGTTGTTGTACGCTCTGACCTTCTTCAGGTGCTAGGAATTTTAAACCAAACATTTAATTACAATCACTGGGGTATATCATCCTTATTCTTTGTGTAAAGCCTTGATTGGAAGTTATGAGTTATCTCCCTCTAACCCTGCAGGTTACTTGTTCACCACTGCTGTAGCCTAGTATTGAACTCACAACGCTTTGGGTCAAGTCACAGGAACTAACCAACATCTATATCCACTGGGCCTTAAAGACAAGAACAACTGAATTTTTGGGACGTATAAATCTAATGTCCACTAACCCTTTTTTACCAGAGTTCATATTGCAATATTTGATGTTAATGGTTTTCTCTACTATTTTTGATGTTAATGGTTGTCTCTAGTATTTGTTTACCAGAGCTCATATTGCAATTTTTTGACACTAATGATTTTCTCTGGCACTCCATATTACTGGTTCCCATATTGTGTTCATCTCTATGCTTGGTCGGCTTAGGAGATTTTTGAAGCCTAACGTATGTGCTGATTCCTTAAGTTTATGTAGTTTCCAGTGGCGTTCTTTATCTATTATTTCAACTTCATCCCATAGGGGGCGGTGATCCCCATTCTCCCTCCATTTGTTTTTTTTTTTTTGGGGGGGGGGGGGTAAATGTTGTCATTGGTCAGAGTGAGATTTGTCTTACTTTCAAGAAACTTCAAGCACAAGTATTGGTTGTTTATAGTGTCATCGGTTAAGCAATGTAAAGCCTGGTCAGTTCCTCAATGTTGATCTATTGTGAATACCATGTACTTTGTGCTGGATGAGCAGGTCGTATAATGTATAATGGTACAGAATGAGAAACAGAAAAAGTGGAATTTGAATTCAGTGTTTGTTAAATTCACTTATGTGAAAATCCATCTCTTCTCTGATGAACTTGACTCACTGGTGCCCCCTATGCATGAATTTACTCAAGCTACTAGACTAGCAAATAGGTCCCACCCTTTTACAGTGAAACCAATAAAATGTAACTATAACTTCTACTCTATCAGCTTCTTTTCTCGCACTTCCCGCCTGCGGAATTCCTTTTCGTATACTTGCTTCCTCGACAGCTATGATCTTCAAGAATTTAAATGTAAGGTCAATACTCATCTCCTATCTCACTGACTCGCATCCTTTCTCTCATGCTCTTTTCTCTGTCCACTCCACTCTCATCACACCAGTATTCTCATCCTTCTCTTACCCACTTCCTGACACCCTTTATAACTTGTTCCTCTTACTCATCACTTTCCTCCTATGTAACCCCCTGCACACCAGTGGCAGTAAAAAAGGTCTTGCTTGGGGTGAAATGATTTAAAAATAAAAGGTAAATAGTAGAAAAGACTGCGTCCTATAACTTGGGTTGGTAATCAGTCTAAGAAGGTATTAACAAAGGGTAGATGAGTGAATAGCCAACATGCAATTCTGATATTAAAAACTATTAAAAATACATAAAAGCTTGCAATTGTTATCTCATTATATATATATATATATATATATATATATATATATAATAGTAATAATAAATGTCTCTATATAGAAAATAAGCTAACTAAAATAAAATAATCTTATGACTAAACAGTAACTCTTGGAAACACTGAAATCATAATCATATACCAATGTACTGTAGTATATTTTATACATCACTTGAAATATCATTTTAATATTTTTACCTGCTAAAAATGCTAGTAAGCAAATACATCATATCATAGTTTTCTAATCATTACTTGTATTTTTGTTTTTTTATTCAGAAAAAAAATATTTGATGGGGTTTTCCCAAAAATAAAATTCTCTCTCTTTTCAACCCAAGATAAAACAGGAATAGCAATTGTTTGTAACTTACTTTGTAGATCTTCATAAACTTGTTTTAGTACAAACAGATAAAGTTATAAAGAAGTCAAAAGCTGACTTAAGCATTTACAAATATATATATATATATATATATATATATATATATATATATATATATATATATATTACATGCATACACTCACACATACATATATAAAATATATATTATATAATATGTATGCATATGAAAAAAAAATTCATCTGGTCTATTACTTTTGCCTCCAAGTGGATTTTTCTTAAAAGAAGCTTAAAGACCAATTTGGGGGTAAAAAGATACTTAAAGCTGCAGAAAATAGCTTTTGACCCAGACATCATCAGATTTTCAAAGAAATCACAATGAAACATTTTCAAAGGTACTACAAGACTTTATGAAATATGTTTTTTAAAAAAAATTTTTTTTAAATTATCAAGAACTAGCAGTATAGCCAGCGTTGCTCGGGTGTAATGAAAGCTTATAGTACAACTGTGTAAATTTTCAAGAAAATCGGTTCAGACGTTTCGGAGTCTATAGGTAACAGATACGCACACACAGACAAAGTTTCATTTATAAATAAGTTTAGATGATTTCTGTATTCTGAATTAGATTCACAAGAGGATTTATAAAGATTTTTGCAGAAATCCAATTTTTCCATATAGCCTGTTTGCTTCTTCTGAAACCATGGGTACAGTCACGTGATTCCAGAAAGTTGCTTGATTTGCCTTAGAGCTGACTCAGGAGAAATTAGTGTCATTTTGAACTGAACCAGCTGTTTTTATTTTGTCGTAAAATCTGTTTCTTTCCTAGAGGCATATCTGTAGAATCAGTTTGGCTAGCTTCCAATTCAGCATATTGCTCAGATATAATGTGTGTGTGTGATAGAGAAAGAGTGAGATATAAGTGTCTAATTAACCTTTTGTCACCTGACTTCCCACAGCATAGGTTCTTACTACCAGGTTGAGCCCAAGGTCATTCTTATCTATAACCTTGGTCACTGACATGTTTTTATGCCTCCAGATGTGTTTGTGCATGCATGTGTAAATGCACACAAAAAGAATACTTATAATTTCTTATTCACTCTGAATGAAACTGCAAAATATATATTTTAATTCTCAAAGATATGGTGTTGCCTTCATTGATTAAGCAGTTGGCTATGAATTCTACTTTTTTTTTATCATTTCATCTCAAGCAAGATAATAAAGCCACTCAGACACAAGGAGGTTACTGAGTATGAAAGAACATGAGAAAAACACAAACATTATTAAGGAGAGAGAGAGAGAGCAATAAAAGAACAAAAATCAAGAAGACTGTTGTGTTGTGCGGTAATAAATACAAACAACAGAAAATTATATCAAATAAATCTATTACAGAAGAAAATAGTATTTACAAAGTGGGGTTAGTAATCATACAGGAAACAAGATATTACTTGTACGTCTCTTCGTACGATGTAGAGTCCGATTATAATCACTTCCGGTTGACTACCGGAAGTATCCAACTGACTTGTTAGCAGAGTTCCAATCACTCTAGCACTGGTATATCGCTACTGTGACATTACCGCCAACAACACCGAGGTCTTGACACTACCACTATTTGTAGCGCATGGAATAGTTCATTTATCATTAAAATGGTGGAGAGCACCCTAACAAAGACAGAAGATAGCAGTTGATTGCATTTAAATTTTTGAAGATCAAAGTTGACTGGAAAGCAAAAGGTGAGAAGAATTCTACAAGTGAGAGAAAAACTATTAGGATAAAATGTATGGTTATATTTACCAATTTCTACAATGAATCCCAGACTAGTCTGTCAAGTGCCATACATGATACACATTTGGATGGTCATGTTTTGAGAGAGACATGCCTAACTCATTAGAAGATTTTCCTGCAATAGGATGCCATTACTTTCTGCAATAGACTGGTTTCCAACCAAGGTTATAAAATCAAATTTGTCTTGCTATTTAATCCATAGCAGGAGGGAGAAGAGATGGATGAATACCTTTTCCAAGGGTATTTTCACATAAGTGAATGCAGCAAATTCAACTTGAATTTGAACCCGGCTCTCTGATTTCTCATTCCACCACTGCACCACAATGCACATGACATTAATCTAGTACTGCACTTAAATTTGTCAACTCAACATACAGAAGAGAAAAGCTCATCAGAACAATTATGATAAAAATAATTTAACAAAAAACACGTAGAAGCTATGTTATAGTAGTGGGAAAGTGACTGAAGCCAAGATGTCTGGTTAAGACTTATACACTTGCAGATTCTTCTTTGGATTTTATCAAGAATATTTAAATACATAGCACAAGCACTAGACAAGATGTTACAGCAATATTCAATACATAGAGAAATGATAGACTTATTAATTTGTAAGAAGAATTCATTCACTATAATCTTTCCACTTAAAACATTAATCTGAAAAGGTCCGATGAATCTCTCACCTGGAGGTTAGCATTAGTCATGTTGATGGAAAGCAAAAAAGGTTTTTAAAATTTATCAAAAAATATTAGTAAAAAGCAAAAAATCAGTTTATAATTAAAAAAGATTAAGAAATAAAGAAAGGAAAATGACAGCAAGGCTTCAACAGCAGCAGCAGTAATATAAGAAAAGCCACATTGAATACAATCAAGCATGACAGTAGCTGCAATCTCAGCAGCAGGCAGATTAGATTTAAGGCTTTGTGTTTATTGCTCAGGATTGTGAATTAAAGTATTGGTTCATGAATTTGGTTACATAGTAATTGGAAGTTCAATCCCTGGTCTGAGTAGTGCAATCTTAGTGATTATCGGGCTAGTAATAAATAAGAACAAAACAAGATACCCTTAGATAGGGACAGAAGAATGAGAACAAATTACCCCTGTATATTAAATAAAGGTTTCATTTTGAAATTCCCTGCCACGTCTATTGAACAGGTTAAGAGGCTCATCCCTTGTTCCCTGTTTAGGATGTGGTTTCCGGCTTTCTCTTTTCCAATCTTCTCACTTTGTTTTTTTTTTCAATTGGAGTAGATAGATCTATCTATCTATCGCCCGGTTCACACTCCACCCACGTCTATTGAACAGGTTAAGAGGCTTATCCCTTGTTCCCTGTTTAGGATGTGGTTTCCGGCTTTCTGTTTGCCAATCTTCTCACTTTGTTTTTTTTTTCAATTGGAGTAGATAGATCTATCTATCCCCCGGTTCACACTCCACCCACGTCTATTGAACAGGTTAAGAGGCTCATCCCTTGTTCCCTGTTTAGGATGTGGTTTCCGGCTTTCTCTTTTCCAATCTTCTCACTTTGTTTTTTTTTTCAATTGGAGTAGATAGATCTATCTATCTATCGCCCGGTTCACACTCCACCCACGTCTATTGAACAGGTTAAGAGGCTCATCCCTTGTTCCCTGTTTAGGATGTGGTTTCCGGCTTTCTGTTTGCCAATCTTCTCACTTTGTTTTTTTTTTTCAATTGGAGTAGATAGATCTATCTATCTATCGCCCGGTTCACACTCCACCCACATCTATTGAACAGGTTAAGAGGCTCATCCCTTGTTCCCTGTTTAGGGTGTGGTTTCCGGCTTTCTTTTTTCCAATCTTTTCACTCTTACGTTGCCCCCTGTGCATCAGTGGTGTTACCGCCTTGCTCGGGGTGATACAATTAAAAAAAAAAATTAACAAGCTGTTAAAACAAATCTAAACTTATTTATAAATGTAACTTTGTCTGTGTATGTGTGTCTATTACCTATAGACTCCGAAATGGCTGAGCCAATTTTCTTGAAAATTTACACAGTTGTACTATAAGTGTCTGCGAGTGTTCTTAGCTAGGTTTTGTGTCAAGTTACTCCCGATAAATCAATCGATAATTGAAAATATCAGGTTATAGAAGGAGTGGTCTGATTTTAATCAAATTTGATACACTCATAGAGAAAGACATAAGAAACGATATTCAGAAGTTTCAAGGTTGCAGTTCTTACAACAGTGAAGAAAATTGATAATATATATATAAAAGCTTTCATTACATCCGAGCAACGCTGGGCTATACTGCTAGTCAATCAATATCTATGTGTGCAGGTCAAGGTAACAACTTTTCACTGCTACTGCTTGGTCAAGTATTTATAGAAGAGTGGCTTGCACATTTATCACTCATTCTCTGTTGTGACATGCCAGTAACAAGGTATCGTCTCAAGATGTATGTCAATATAGAATAAAATATAAGGATTCATTCCATTTCTAAGGGTATAAATGCAAAGTTAATGTAAGTTGCTTTTTTTTATTCTTTTTTTTAAATAAAATTTACCATATACAAATCGCAAGTGCTACTTAAAGTAGAAAGTTATCAAATGAGGCGTGCGATATTAAAATAAGAAAAGGAAGTAAGAAGTGAAGATTATGAGGATATGGAGGATAGATAAGAATGGACTAAACTTAAAGAGGTTAAAAGTATAACTTTCAGGGAAGCACCCATGTAGGAATGTGAAAGTAACGGTTCTTGGAAAGAAAATTTCTGAGTGAAACATCCTTCTTATCAAAGGAATATATTGGTCATGTAATTGATTCAACCATGTGGATATAGCAGGGTGAAAGCTAATATTTAAATGTACTTTCCAATTTTATATTCTGTATTAAAAATGTGTTTCTCTTTACCTTCATAAATACACAGAAAAGTCAAAATATTACAACCATCTGCCTAATAAGGTGTTCATCTTTTGTGTTCCCACAAAACACCTTTTACCTAATCATGGATTCTACAAAATTCTTTTCAGTTTCCTAGATGATCTGATATCATCATATTAATAACAGATTCTTTAATTTCTTCCAGTTATTTAGTGAAGGATCTACAAATAGAATTTATTGATTGATCATCTTCTGTAAGGAGTCAGTAGGATTGCAGTCTAGTGGGTTTGGTGGCCAGTGAATGTTTTTTGTTTTTCAAGATAAGAAATTATCAATACTTAGAATTTCTGTGTAAATACTGGGATGAAGGGCTATCATTATTTAGATTTGGATTGTTGTCCTCATCATTGTTGTTATTATCACCTGATTACCTTCTGTCTGAATTTCTGAGATGAAGAGTTATCATTATTTAGATTTGGATTGTTGTCCTCATCATTGTTGTTATTATCACCTGATTACCTTCTGTCTGAATTTCTGAGATGAAGAGTTATCATTATTTAGATTTGGATTGTTGTCCTCATCATTGTTGTTATTATCACCCGATTACCTTCTGTCTGAATTTCTGAGATGAAGAGTTATCATTATTTAGATTTGGATTGTTGTCCTCGTCATTGTTGTTATTATCACCCGATTGCCTTCTGTCTGAATTTCTGAGATGAAGAGTTATCATTATTTAAATTTGGATTGTTGTCCTCATCATTGTTGTTATTATCACCTGATTGCCTTCTGTTTGAATTTCTGGGATGAGGAGTTATCATTATCTACACTATTTACATGTGGACTATTGTCCTCATCTTTGTTGTTAGGTTTACGGTTCCAAGTTCTACACAAAGAATTCTCTTACAGGTCAATAGCCAAGTGGATTAAAGCATTGGTTCAGGAAATTGGTGACATAGTAATTTTAAGTTCAATCCTTGGACCAGACTGTGTGTACTTGGATTCTATGAATGGGACACTATGGAAGATCAGCCTAGTGAATTAAAACATTGGTTCATGAATTTGGTGACATAGTAATTGTGAGTTTAATTCATGAGCTATATAGTTAGTACTTGGATTCAGTGAAAACGGTGAGTAGTAACTGAACAGTACTAAAAATAAGAACCAGATAAGATATACCTAGACATTGGCAGAAGAATGACAACAATCAAACTCCGAAAATTTAATAAAGGGTTCCATTCAGAATTCCATGTAGGTTATCCAGATTGGTGATGATGAAGGCTGGAGAGCACAATGGCCGAGGCACTGTGATAACAACAAAATTGAGGACAATAGTCCGCATACAAATAATGCTTATTTAATGTATTTGAAAATTGTTTTCTTTTTTTATTACTATAGAATTTATAAGAGACACAAAACTTCAGCCATGTACTTTCAGGCCATCATCAGGTGTTCATTATTTTGAAGCAACTGAAATGTGGTTCTACAGAAGGATGCTGTGAATATCATGGATCAAGCATGTGAGCAATTATAAGGTTTTGAAAATGATGGAAATGAATAGGAAATTAATACTGAGCATCAGGAAGAGACAGCTAAAGTTCATGGGACATGCAATGAGGAAAGAGGGCTTAGAGAACCTGATACTAACAGGCCAGATAGAGGGGAAAAGAGACAGGGGAAAGCAGCGGATAACATATTTGAAGGACTTAATCAGGTGGATGATGGAACAAGGGTTGCATGGTGTAACAGGAGAAGGCATGCTAAGAGCCACCAGAGATAGGGAGGCATGGAAAGTCATGATAGCCTATGCCCAGGAAGGACAGGGCACATAGAAGAAGAAGAAGAAGAAGAAGAAGAGATATTTTATTCATTGAGTATTATTTTGGCTCTCTGTGCAGGGCTCAGAAATTCTTTCCGCCTGAATCTATCCTGCACTTATACAAATCTACCATCCGCCCGTGTTTTGAATACTGTTGCCACATCTGGTCGGGTGCCCCTACTATTCTCCTTGGGCTTCTCGACAAAATACAGCGAAGAATCTGTAATGTGATTGATACCAACTTGGCTGACTGCCTGCAGTCACTCTCCCACCAGCGTGACGTGGCTTCCCTGTGCCTCTTCTATAAATACTTTCATAACTTCTGCTCTGATGAACTTAAATCACTGGTGCCCCCTAGGTGTGAGTTTGCACGAGATACTAGATTGGCAACTAGGTCCCACCCTTTTACAGTGAAACCGATGAAATGTAACCGCAATTTCTACTCCAACAGCTTCTTTTCTCGCACTTCCCGCATGTGGAATTCCCTTCCGCATGCTTGCTTCCCCGACGGCTATAACCTCCAAGAGTGTAAATGTAAGGTCAATAGACACCTCCTAACACACTAACCCTCCCATTCTCTCCAACTCTCCCCCTATGTACATCCTAACTTGTCTATTGCCCTGTGTAACCCCCTGTGCTATAGTGGCAGTGGAATGCCTTGCTTGGGGTGACATGATTAAAAAAAAAAATTATTATTTTGCTTTTTGCATCTTGTAACCCTTGCATCTTCATGGTATTATTACTCTGGTTAGGGTGAATAGATTGTTTTGAAAAAAAACAACAGCTATATTTTCCATATATTTTTCCACTTGGAATCATTCTGCTAAAAGTCCTGGATTTATGTTGTTACTGTTTGTTTCCTTGAGATAGATATCTCAGAAATAGGAAGATATCACTTATAATATAGGATAACTACTACAGTATAACCCGGATATCAGAGAAATTTTATCTGGTCCCAAATTAGAGCCTGTGATAATATATATAAAATAGACCAAACCCGGATAGAAGAGAACTTGTATCCATTCCCAACAACTCTCTTATCTCAGGGTTACACTGTATTATCTTCGTGAGAAATATAACAAAAGAACATGACATATGCATGAACTTCTGTAGGTCAATCATTAGATTTGGAGAACAAATGACAATTAGTAGAAAATATGTGGAAATAATTCTGCCTGACAAAATACAATAGGCTTGTCAAATTCATTTGTCTAAAGAACTCCTTTAAGAATTTAAAAAATGATAATTAAATAAAACTTTAAGTGGTTATTCAGAAACATCATGAAGAAACTATTTCCAATTCATAAAATTTACTGAACAATTTCAAGGCTTTTAAGAACTCAAAATCAATTCAATTTTGGAGACGAGAAAGATTTTTATTGTTCGTTTGTAAAAAACATTTCTACTAAATGTATTTTTGAGATAAAATTTTATTTCTTGAATGAAGATATAAATTCCCCATTTTTCGTTATTTTATTCTTACCTGATGTATAAAATGCACTTTTTAAGTGAATCATTTTTAGCAACATGAATTATTTTTCTCGGGTTGTTAAACTAAAAAAGTGCATTTATGAATTTTAATTGTTTTAAATATGGGAAACAGTTTTAGAAATTGCCCAGAGAGTAATATTTTGAATTTTATCAAATTGCAAAGCTAAAGAGAAAAACAAACAAATAATACCTATTCGCATAATTAAACACACTTTTCTGAAAAAAATTAAGAGAATAATCGTTAGTAGCATAGTATCCATAAAAATGGCAGATAACTTATGCGTGCATTTGGATCTAGATTAGATGTGCATATATATATATATATATATATATATATATATATAGTACATTGAGTACTGATGCTGACAATTGTAGCATGCATGAAACTCAGAATTGTGATACTGGTGAGGAAAAAAATCTATATTTATTTATTTATATATATATATATATATTTATTTATTCTTATATATATATATATATATATATATATATATATATAAAGATGAGAGGAAAACTTATTTTAACCAATACATTTTGTCCTCTGAGGGACTTTAAATCAATTTTTATATTAATTCTTTTACAGATATACTCTGTCTGAAATTTTTGCACACACACACACACGTATATATATATATATATATATATATAGTTGGTTATGCATTGTTTTCCTTTGTCCCTCTTGCTTTCAGTCAGTCATATGAGTATCAAATGTGGTTTTTATATAAGTTTTTGTGTCTAGTAATACTTTTTCTTTTCGAGTATCAAGATTCATTGGGATTTGATTTTTTTTTTTAAGGGCAGGGTCCTCAAGTCCTAGCCTGTTATTTAACCCATAACTGGAGGGAAGGGATGGATTAATACCTTTCCCAAGGGTATCGGTGCTTAAATGAATGCAGGGTATTCAACTGGAATTTGAACTTGGCTCACCGATTTCTCTTTCCGAGCTGATATCACACAATGCGCATCCATCACTGAACGCTTACAGCACCTGGTATTCCCAAGCAGTCACCCATCTAAGTACTGACCAGGCTCAACGTTGCTTAACTTCGGTGATTGAGCGAGAACTGGTGTATTCAACGTGATATGGCCGTAAGCATGCACATCCATCACTATACGCTTACAGCACCTGGTATTCCCAAGCAGTCACCCATCTAAGTACTGACCAGGCTCAACGTTGCTTAACTTCGGTGATCGTGCAAGAACCGGTGTATTCAAGGTGATATGGCCATAAGCCCAAAGAAAGATGTGTAAGGAGAAATAAAAAGCAGAAATGAAGGAGAAAGAAAGAAAGAAAGAAAGAAAGAAATGAAAAATACTGAAATCAAAATTGTATGGTTTGTCAAGTGTGAAAAAATCTAGGAAATGAATAGAAAGGAAACAAGGAAATAAAAGTCACAAAAAGAATGAAAAAAAAGCAAAGAAGAAAATTAAAGAATAAATAATTTTGTTGTCAAAATAAAAGAATTTTTAAGAAAAAAAAAAGAAAAGAAGATAGAAGAAAAGAAAGTAGAGAGGGACAGTGAGAGAAGGAAGGAAAAATATAGATAAGGAAATATTGAGAGGAATAAAAGAGAAAGAAAAGAATGCGATAAAAAAGATTGAGGTGAAGAGTATGAGGTAGAGAAAGAAAATAATGAGAGGAAAAGTGAGAGTGAGAGGAAAAAAGAGAGAGATAAAGGGAGAGGAACAATGAGAGAAGCAAGGAAAAGAAAGAGATAAAGAAGGGACTGAGAGAGACTGTGAAAGAGAGAGTGAGAGAAAAAAAGAAGTGACAAAGAAAAAAAGAACAATTAGAGAAGGAAAGAAAAAGAGTTAAAGAAAGACTGAGAGGGTCAGTGAGAGAGAGAGAGAAAGAAAAGAATGGGATAAAGAAAGATTGAGAGGAATGGATAGAGAGAAAGAAAGAGATAAAGTATTTGAGAATGCCAAGAGCATTAATATAACAGCTTCCAATCTGACACAGGAAATAGAAAGTAAACTGAGCTTGTGGCTCTGGGACAGTGTGTTAGTGAGAGAAAGTAATGAAAAAAGGAAGAAATAAAGAAAGATTGAGAGGGACAGTGAGAGAGGTTACTCTCATCACCAACTAGAGGAACTCAGAAATAGCCAATTTCTTGAAAGTGGCTAAATCCTTTCTGTTCAAGGTCAGGAATTAGCCTCTGGTAGTAATGTGTCATCCATGCCCAAGAGAAACATTTTAAATGGCCAAACATTGTAAGGACAACAGTGTTTTTTCACATCAGGTACCAGTCTTCATGATGTTGAGATGGCAAATCATGTCCGAAAAGAGAACCATATAAACCAATTGAAGTTATTGCTGAACAAGTACAAACATTCTAAAAAGTTTGGTAGGTTTCAACAGGGCCAGAAACTGGTATTATGTAAACCCTATAAAAATGTTAATGGTAAAGTTTGCAGTTTCTATAAAGGAAACATTCAATATTTACTGACTGAGCATTTAATGTTAAAACAGTTTTTCAGGAAATTAGACATATAAAGTCCACAAAGCATTATCGCTTTTTCTAATATTTACTTATAATTTTTTTGTTTTTTGGTAAAGGATGTGCATTGTGGATATTTTTTTTTTTAATCATATCACCCCAAGCAAGGCGGTAATGCCATTGATGTGCAGGGGGCTACGTAAGAGTGAAAAGATTGGAAGAGAGAAAGCCAGAAACCACATCCTAAACAGGGAACAAGGGATGAGCCTCTTCACCTGTTCAGTAGATGTGGGAGGAGTGTGAACCGGGCAATAGTTTAGTCTATCTACTCCATTTGAAAAAAAAAATGTAAAAAGATTGAAAAAGAGAAAGCCGGAAACCACATCCTAAACAGGGAACAAGGGATGAGCCTCTTCACCTGTTCAATAGATGTGGGTGGATTGTGCAGCTTAGAATGAGAAATCTGAGAACCAAGTTTAAATTTCAGTCAAATCTGTTTCATTTATATGCACAAATACACTTGGAAAAGGTATGAATCTATCTCTTCTTCCTTCACCTATGGGTTAAAAGCAGGACAGATTATTGTCTACTGCAGAAAGTAATGGCAACCTACTGCAGGAAAATTTTTTGCCTAGCTAGTCTTGTCTCAAAGGAGACATGATCACCCAAGTGTATATCATGTATGGCAATTAACAGCTTCATTATAATGTTATTTTTTCTTCCAGTTCTATGACCTACCTATTTTTATTGTTACTGTTGTAAAGTGTTCAAGTGATGTGGTTTTCATTATTTGGTAAAGGTCTTTATTTGTGATTGTGTAGTACCATCCTATAGAGTCTGATGAGGCATTGCCTTAATCATAGAAAAAGAATAGATAAAATTAAAAGAGGACAGAAAGGGAAAACAACACCAGTATTTTTATGCAATAAAGAGAAAAAATAATAAAAGAGAAGACCTGGTGGACATGTACAACTAGCACCCCACCCTGTAACTTTTTACTTTTCATTTCTTTTTTTTTTTTTTTTTACTTTTTCAGTGTACTTTTATTGATTAGATCTTAAAACTTCAGCAAAAAAATTGGAAAAAGTTCAATATTTAAAGATTTTTAGGGGGTACTCAGTTTCTCATACAACGTTCTAGTAAATCGATCCCCCATATTGGAAACACTCAAAAATACTTTGTTTAAATAAATAAATGTTTGTTTTTATTCAAAAATACTTTGTTTAAATTAATGAAAAAAACCGTTTTGGAAATATAATTTATTTTTATTCAAAAATGAAAAGCAAAAAAATTGCAGGGGTTGCTGGTAGTACAGGTCCATCGAAGACCCAAATAAGCAAACCAGGTATCACTTCTCACTCATTAAAACACAATCAAGGAAATTAAAATTTTTGTGCATATTTAACGATAAAGGAAATCTGAAAAATGCAGGTATATTGATAATATATTAAAATTGATATATTTTATAAACAAATCACATTCACTCCAAACAGTGATTTCTTTCTTTTGTTTCCAAAAGGAAGGTTGTCTTGACTGAATTAAAATAGATTTAAGAACTTTTAAATGCTAGAATGTGATCAGCATAGAATGGAGAACATGCATATGAAATACAAATTTGTTGCAACCTAATTATATCCAATAATAGATCATATGCAATATAGGTGAACAATTCAACTAGAGAAAATAGATACAATGTATCTATAAAAAAATTAAAGACATGTTACAACGGATCATTCCAGCATATGTACAATAATGGATCATAGGCAATAGAGGTAAACAATTCAAATGAAAAATTGAAAATAAATACAATGTGTCTAATTACAAATTAGAGGCATATCATAATAGATCATTCTTGCCTATGTACAATAATGGATCATATATAATTTAGGTGAACAATTTAACTGGAAAAATTAAAAATAAATAGAATATATTGAAATGCAAATTAGAGACATGTCATTTTAAATCATTCCATTTTAAAGAAATCAACAATGTTTTGCAGCAATTTTTAATATTAACTTTGGATTTTTCTTAATAAAAGCTGAATAATTTTAACATATTCAACATTATAGATAAAATATATTGAATTTTATATCGTGTTTTTTCAAAACAAATTCATGGATTTGGAAAAAAAAATGTAAAAACCCAGAATGGCATCAAAATCTGAACATTTTTCAACCTTTAACAGTCAGTTGTGTCTAGTTTAATTTGTAATATATACAAATGTAGGTAGAAAAAAAGATGATGTTAATAAAATAGCAAGGGTCACCAATCACTGCCAGGGGCCCCAAGTCAGACTTGTCACTCCTGTTAGGGAATCGTGGGTAGTATAAACATTGATAAACTGCAATCTGATTCATTTCTCTTTCTGTATCTTTCAATCCCTTGTTCCCTGTTTAGGATGTGGTTTCCGGCTTTCTCTTTTCCAATCTTTTCACTATTACGTAGCCCCCTGCACATCAGTGGCGTTACCACCTTGCTCGGGGTGATACGATTAAAAAAAAAAAAATTGGTTTCTAGATTTGTGAAACAGGTTTAAGTTGTGCCTTAAAATAACTGAAAAATACCAAATAACAATAAAAAGAGAAACCGTATAAAAATACATTTTAGATTATTCATCAGCTATTTGTTATTTGTTCAAAAAAGTTTGATTAAAAAGAACCAACAAGGTCTATTTATTTAATTTTTTTTTCTATTTTTCTAATTGCCAAATAAGGTGTTGAGTATTGTACTCAAAATTGTGGATAAACAAACTGAACTTCATCTTGTGTTATTGTTTTGTTGAAGTACTTTCAACCATTTTATTTCATTTTCATGAACCATTGTGATGATTGTGTAGGGATACAGATAGCGATTAACTCCCTTTAATGTAGATAAGTCACATGAGTCACATGACAGCTGCTTAGTGATTTCACTTCACACAGTGACAAGAGTGGTCAGTTATTCCCTTTGTTTACAGCAGCCAAACCAAGTAGTTGCTTTTTTAACCTGGGTCAAATAGCTTTGGCTGAAGCTGAATCTCCCCCACCCTGCACCTCAGCTTACAAGCACATGGTGCCTTTTTCTTTGGGAATATCTTTTTCCCAGATATAGAAAGAAATTCCAACTTGTAGTCCTCAATTTAAGAAAAACCAAGAATCACTATTTCTTATCCTCATCTGGGACATAGTAGATGAATCTAGCCCATTTGCATCTGGATTCCTAAACATGGCTTCTCCAGGAACAAGAGTATCTCCATATTATATGTATGACACTTCTTTGAGTTTCTCTGCTTTGCTGTGTAGATATATATATGTTGTTTTTCGTATGGGATATGTGTATGCCATAATAGTATAATAGTTTGTGTATAATTGAGCAGTCTAAAAGTTTCTTTGAGAACCAAGCATGTTTTTTTTTTGGCTATTCCATTCTGTCTGTGAAATAACATTGTTATTATATTACAAATATCATAATGCCCATAATGGGAGAAATTAAATGGGAGAATAAATCTTTCTACCATACCACACTTCTGTTACAGCTATGTTGTAGTCAGAATTCTTTTATCCTCATCCTGATCTTTGTTGTTTGTAGTTCTTAGTTCTTACTCCAGTTTTTTTTGTTTTTGTTTTTGTTTTTAAGGAGAATTCCAAATCTGTATATTTTGACCTAATTACCTTTTCTCAAATTTGCATTGTTAAAAAACCCAGAAACAATAAAAAATGTCACATCTTTGCAAATAATTTCCTGGAACTGGTTTCTTCATTAGAGTCAGCATATGTAAGTTCAGATAAGCTTCACATTGGAATTATCAATTCATAAAATCCAAGAAGCTTCCATGCTGTGTCAGATGTATTGGGTTACAACAGTCTCTTTACTGTTACTTCAACAGCTGATTATAATACTAGTCATAAGTTTTGATAAATGCCATCACCATGTGGTCCAGATTTTCACTGTAAAGTAAGGACTTATACAGTGTATAATTATTTCTACTTTCATGCTTACTATTCAGAATGCTTTTATGTTCTGTAATCAGTTACATTTTACAGGTAAGAGGTTACATTTTTTTTCCATCTCAGGGAGATTGAAAACTCATGTGATTTAATGTTTCTCTTTAAGATTTCAATCTTTGTGCATTTTCAGGCATAGATATCTCCACAAGTGACCAGTCTCCGGGGAGATAGATATTTTTTTTATCAAGACACCATCTCTAAATAATCAATCACAGCTCAATAGCCCATTAGTTGAGAACTTGTCATTATGTACGAGCACAATCATCAAATGATTCCGAACAGTTTCATCTATTCAATTTCATTCTCAAGGCAACCCACGATATCATTTTCAGGCATTTCCCAATGGTGTTGCAAGCTAGGCTCATCTCCTTGGGATAATGACATAAACAAGTCATCTCATTTACAAAATTGACAATGATGAGATTCAAACTCAAGTCTAATGGTTGAAAAGCTTGCATTTTTATCATTTAGATATGTACACTGAGAAGTATGGGGTCACAGCTCTCGAGACCCTTAGAATCCCTTAGGAATATGGGAATCACAGCTCTCAGAAACACAAGGTGTTACTGCTGTGGTTTTCATAGCAAATAAGGTTTTATAGGATGAATTTACTAGGCTCATACCCAACCACTTTTGTATCTAGTTTTTGCTTTCAGTTCCCAGTGTTCCCCCATCTATATACTGGCCTTGTTTGACACTGCTTAACTTTGGTTATTAAATCAGAACTGGTGTTCAGTGTTTGAACTGTAGGCACAATAGAAAATGGGGATGTTTATTTATTTATTTGTTGAGGGAATTTTACAACCTGCCAAATTTATTAAGAAAAGTCTGTTAATTAATTTCCCATCTTTTGACTCTTTAAATGACCTTTTGACCTTACCACTTTTATTAGGAAAAGGACAGCTCTGAATTCAAAATTGGTTGAGTACTGTTCTAGTAACTCTGTCCCATAAAACCTGCTTGATACTGAAAGAGGAAGCATTTAGTATGTTAAAGTTGGGGTCCCATATTCTAAATGGGAGTCTATATAAGTTGGATGAGTGGGTGAGTTTATTTATTATCCCCAGTTTATTGTATATCAAGAAAAATTCTGACTTTTCCCCACCTGCCAATTATTCAAACATACGTGAAACACACTTGGGCGATCATGTCTCGAAAGAGACATGACTGACTGGGCAAAAGATTATCCTGCAGTAGGTTGCCATTGCTTTCTGCGGTAGATTGATTACCAGCCAAGGCTATAGAACCCAATCTGTCCTGTTATTTAACCCATAACTGGAAGGAAGAGACAGATTAATACCTTTCCCAAGGGTATTTGCGCGTAAGTGAATGCAATGAATTCAACTGGAATTTGAACTCGGTTCCCCCGATTTCTCGTTCTGAGCCAATATCCACTGCACCACAACGCACATCCCGTACTTTATATTAATTGCTACAGTGTTCAGTGAGCAAATATATTTTGTGGATAGTATTGATAATGCTGTAATAGATATGTATATACATATAATATTAATAATATGGTAAAGTTATTTGCTATGTACCTGAAACAAGCAAATAATATGATTATGATCATATTACTGTGTGCTCTTGTAAATCTTGTAATTTAAAATTCATTTTTTTTTTCTTTTGCACAAATATCTAATATCTACTCCTTTTTTTTTTAAATGTTTACACCTGATCCAGGATAAGATAAAGATTTCTTTCCCTGACTAGGATTAACACACACTGTAAAAATACTTTTCACCTGGGTATATCAGTTTTCTTTTTTTTTTTTTTTTTTTTTTATCTGTGTTAATTTTTGGATATTCAACCTTCTCACTGATAAAAAAAATAATAAATGCAAGAAGGAAAGTTTATATTTGCACATCAGATATGTTTTCCATGGAAGATAAACTGTACAAAAGTTATTTTTAAAAAAATTTGAAATCTGAAAATCAGAGTTATCCTAATTACATTATATCCTATGATGAAAAATATTGTTATTACCATATTATTACAGTGCTTCTTTGATTAGCTGGATACCTTAGGACAGGAGTTGAAAAAAATATGTCCAGAAAATTCAAAATCAGATTATTTTCCTCTGTAGTACCTAGACGTGTATTGTGGTGCAGTGGATATTGGCTTGAAATGAGAAATCGGAGAGCCGAGTTCAAATTGCAGTTGAATTTCTTGCATTCACTTACGTGAAATACCCTTGGGAAATGTATTAATCCATCTCTTCCCTCCAATTATGGGTTAAATAACAGCCTTAGCCTTAGCTGGCAACCAGTCTACCGCAGAAAGTAATGGCAACCTACTGTGGGATAGTCTTCTGCCCAGTCAGTCATGTCTCTTTTGAGACATGATTGCCCAAAGCGTGTATCATGTATAGCACTTAACTGACTGACTGAATATAATAGTTGAAAACACGATTAAGGCTACTACTGAGCAGAAAGTGGGGGATCTGTTTTATATTGTTTTGAAGTAATAAACTGATCCCCCACTAATTACTACTTAATAATATAATACATCTCTTTTCTCTTTAGCTATGAGCCAAATAATAGGACTGATTGGGTTCTATAGCCTTGGCGGGCAACCAGCCTACCACAGAAAGCAATGGCAACCTAGTGTGGGATAGTCTTCGGTCCAGTCAGGATCGCCAAAAACATGTATCACGTATGGCACTTAACTGACTGACTGACTGACTAGATTGGTTGCAATGTCTCACCATTTTACAGTTGAAAAGTTTTATGCTGACAGTTTCTTCTTTTACACTCCTGGTTTGTGGAACACTCTTCTGGCTTCTTGCTTTTTAGTTTAGTTTGATCTTTAACAGTTTGATCTTTAACTTAAATACAATTCAATCATTGTCTTTTGTCTTCTTAATTTGGGTTCTTTTATTGTTCTCTCTCTTTAATATTTTTTTTTATTCTCTCACACTCAGTAACAACTTGTGTCTTAGTGGTTATATTGCTTTGCATGGGGTGAAATAATGAAAAAAGAGAATGAAAAATGTCATTTTCTGAAACAAATTTATAATTTATATCATCAAATAATATTTTCAGATGTTTTATTCAATGTTTTGTCTAATTTAAGACAAGTGTTTATGGTGTAATGGGTATCAGTTCAGAATGAGAAATCAGAGAGCCTAGCTTTAATTCCAGACGAATTTATTTCATTCACTTATGCACAAATATTTTTAGAAAATGTACTAATCCATCACTTCTCCCTCCAGCTATAGGATGAATAGTATGACAGATTAGATCCTATAGCCTTAGTTGGCAACTGGTCTACTACAGAAAGTAATAGCAATCTACTGCAGGAAAATCTCCCTAGTCAGTCATCTCTTGAAAAAAACATGATCAACCAAGCATGTATCACATAGAGCAATTAGATGACTGAGTGTTCAATGAGTATTTACTGGGTGAAAAAACATTCCATTTGTTTTCAAGCATGGCTCATATGTGCCACGCACATCTGAGAGTTGCATAAACCATAATCTCTTTTCTAAAATTTCATAATAATTTTATAAGGATCTGTAATGATTATTTATATTCTTATAATGATTTTATAATAATTTTGTAACGATTTGTAATCATTATTTACCTACTTATATTGATTTCAGACATTACATATTCTTAGATATTTACTATAGCAAGTTGATTTTTGAGATAATCATGTTGACTTTTTATTCGTATGGTGAGTTGAGTCCTCATTTGGATCTTCTTATAAACATAGTCTTCTGTTAAACTAAGCTTAATTTAATAAATATCTGATGTGGGCGGCATCATGGTTGAAATAGTTGTGTGTTTTTATTTGGTATCAGGGATCAGTGTCTGACCTCCCCCCCCCCCGATAAAAACAAGGCTCTTCCCACTTGAAATGCTGCAGCAACACAGTATTTTTTTTACCCAATTTTTATATTTAGCAGGCACAGCTAAGCTTAGTAAATATTTGGAACATGTTCTGAACATTATAAATACAGATTTTTTTATTCAGTGCTTCATGAACCCCTTCCCAACCAATTATTTTGGGAAAAATGCTTCATTTTCAGACAAATTTTTTTTTTTGTTTTTAAACTGAAGCACCTTGAAGTACTTGAACAGTGGCTAACACCTCTACTAGACACACGAGTTGACAACTACACTCATTTTAAGCTCAGAAGAGCATTAAAAAATCAAGATCAGCATATAAACCCGTCCGTAAATGGTGTTTGAACATTATCTTTTGAACATGTTTATTTGTCAGTGTCTGGAAAAAATACTTTCAGTAAAAACACATATGCTCATCAGCAAAGGGGTTAAATTATAAAGGGTGCGATGGATAAATTGTCACCTAAATTACGCAAAAATGAAAATAACACTGACATCTCATTTTAACAGACATAATTACCAAACTGATACAAAAAATATCTTAAAAGTCTAAAGAATAAATGTATTTAATAAAATCACCACTGGCTTCAAACACAATTTCCAGACAACTTCAACATCTGCAACTCTTCTGGATAGTCTCTTTGTTTAAGGTAGTGAACGCTGCTATAATCTTTGCCTTCAGTTCATCTTTGGAATGGCAAAAAGTTTTGTTGTTCTCTTTCTCAACTGTGCCCTACACTTAATAATTATGGGGGTTGCAGTCTGGGAAGTTAAGTAGCCAAATGTAAGGGGTGATGTGGTTACAGAATGCGTCTGTCATCACTGGGTTATCCTGCTTATGTGGCATACTGCAGAGTTCTGTTGTCAGACATAACATCTTCCAGCAGCCACCCTCTTGACTCAGGGCAGCACTCTCTCCTCAAGGAACTTGATGTAGGCCACCATGTTGTGTCTGATGTCCTGTTGGAAGAGGAATGGAGGAATAACATTGCTATCACTAGTGGTCACTTCAAACACCATGATGTTGACTGGATACTTGATTTTTCATCACTCTCAGGAACACAGCAAGCCAATAGTTACTCTGTGTTCACCAGCTTAACTTGGTGAAAATTTTTCTCATCTGTGAAAAAAACCAAAGCATGTTCAGTTGGCAGGGATACTTGAGTTTAAAAGCTTTGTAGCATGATCTTACCTCTTGTTTTTCAAGGTTTGGGATAAAAATTGGTCCTTTCTTATCTTGTATGAGAAATATCAAATATGTTCGTGCCTGATAAGAAATGAAGACATACGTGTGTCTCTGAATATAGACCTGATTGGCTTGGAGGGATCATTGTCAATCATGGCTTGGATCTCACCAACAAATTCAGGAGTTCTTTTCTTATCAGAACAATCAAAATGAGTTTTTCAAGCTGCTGTACCTTTGTAATCAGCATTAGACTCATCAAACAATTTCTGAATCCTTTGTCTGTTCTCTGATTGACACCCAAATACTCTGAAATGTTTGTATTAGAGCTTCCAGCATAAATGCCAAGCAGTACAGCATGCTGTTTCCAAATTTCTTGTGGAGTAAATTCTGTCATGGTGCTTATTTTCTCACAGACACTGCCCAACTGACCCTATTATACTGTGGAGTTGATAAAATTAAAAACAGCATACTTGAGTTTTATTAAAAATATAAAATGGGAAACAATTCACCCATTACATCCTGTATTTGTTCATTGAATTCATATCCTCTTTAATCTTAGGATTAGTAGGTTTGCAGAAATTTAAATATCTGGGAAGTATCTTAACAGAGTTTGAATTTTGTTTAACAGCATATCAGCCTCTGTGGGTTATTTAATACCAAAAAAGGCAGGGTTTTAAGGTATTTTTTTAATGTTTGGTTATAGTGAGAAGGTCGATTTAGTCAGATTTTAATGAAAATTTGTTGTTTTTATTCTTTTTTATTTTAGAAAGCTGAAAATGTCTTCTAATTTTGTATTCAAAAATGTTATTTTTTTCCTTCAAAAATGTGTTATGGTAATAATTTTTCCTTCAAAACTGCATATTTTTCTATAAAGGCCTATTTTGATGTATATTTTCTATAAAAGTGTATTTTTATACTTTTTGAGGGGTTAACTATTTTCCCATAGCTGGAACCCTAACAGGTGCTACCACTCCGGGTCAGGGTGGACCTGGGAACAACAGCAATTAAGAGGTGGTTCTATGCTTCTCACAACCTCCCAATCAGAAGCCTTGCTGCCAGATGCAGTTTATCGTCATGCACAGGACCAGTTTTAACAGAGGATAGAAAATATGACACTAAGATCTGAACATGCATTGGACTAGCAAAAGAAGCATTCTATAAGATAAGCAAAGTACTGAGAAACAGAAAAACAAAGTCCTGGGTTGCTATGTGATATCTGTTTTCTCATATAGCAACATATTTTTTACAGTAAGATTCATCCCATACAAACCTCAGGGGTCACTCAAGGTAGAGGGTTACATTAAGAGGTAGTTCATATGGTTAAAAGAAGAAGATAATGGCTAATCCTACACTCAAAAAGTTAAGATTGTAGTGATCAAGGAAATATCCTTTTGGGAGTCTGTTTCCCAGAGCAGCGTTTGTGGGAAGATGCTGTGTGAGGGGAACTTAATTCTTACCAATGGAATATAAAATGAATAGGAATTTGGGTGGTCTGATACAATGTAAATGGCATGGTGGGTCCTAATCATGAAGGTTAGATCTAGTGAAACCAAGGGAAGTAGTTTGTCTGAATACTTTCCATGATGGCAGTGAGAGAGCGGTGAGAGGCTTGCTATATCCCACTTTTGTTAAAGCTGTTGGAGGTGGAGATATAATTTTTCTTTAACAAGAACCCAGAGATGCTTTTGAACTATATTAAGACAGGAAAGTGAGAACCAGACAGCTCCCACCCAAATATGGCAACAGTACTCCATTTTCAGCTTGATCTGGCTCTTACAAAGGTAGAGTATGGCATGAGGAATTTTTTATTTTTTTATAATCGTGTCACCCCAAGCAAGGCATTTTACTGCCACTGTTGAGCAAGGGGTGACATAGGAGGTAAATTATGAGAAAGAGTGACAGGTTACAGGAGGTGTCAGGAAGAGGGTAGGAGAAGGATGAGAATACTGCTGAGGGTGGAGTGGACAAAGAAAGAAGCATGAGAGAGAGAGAGAGAGAGAGAGAAATAAAGCAAGTTAGTGAGATAGTAGATGACTACTGATGTTATATTTGAATTCTTCATTATTGTAGCTGTCAGGAAAGCAAGTAAACTGAAGGGAATTCCACAGGCAGGAAGTGCGAGAAAAGAAGCTGCTGGAATAGACTTACTGGAGTGGTACAGAAAGCTAATCATTTTACCTGCATGGATCATATATAAGAGTTTCACTTGAGATTATGTGTGAACTTGAGGACAATAGGGAACATCTGTTCATTGTAACTGGTGGTAGTTCAGAGTCTAATCAGTGGTGATGGAATATATTTGAGTCATTGAATGTAACCAGCCAGTTTTTCCCCTCAACTGGGGAGTTATTGCTAGACTGGAAGAGTGGCCAATCTTAGGGGTCTGCCCGTATATTGTTGTGTCATCAGCA
This sequence comes from Ascarosepion bandense, assembly GCA_037127315.1. NCBI lineage: Eukaryota > Metazoa > Mollusca > Cephalopoda > Sepiida > Sepiidae > Ascarosepion > Ascarosepion bandense. The sequence goes on from JBBBDQ010001388.1 coordinate 1,202,597, forward strand.
AATGATCTGAGTGTATTCTTAGGCAGATGTGGAGAAAACTAAATGTAATTAAAATATAGTTCTCCAGAAGGATACTAAAAATGACATAGATGGAGCAACTAATTAAGGCCGTCTTAAAGAAAATTGTAACAGAAACAACACTTAGAATCAGGAAGAGGTCACTGAAATGTCTTGACAACATCATGAAAAAGCATGACTAAGAATATGTAACCCTTACAGGGCATATTGAGATTAACAGTAATGAAGAAGTCCATGAGTCCCATACCTGACAAGTTTATGTGAATGGATGGATTTGGGGGTGTGGAGCCTTAGAAAAATGAGCAATATTGCTAAGGGTCACAAGGGATAATAAATTATGGTATTCTCTCATACAGTAAAATTAATTTACAATATTTACATTATTTGTATTGTTGTCCTCATATATACTGTCATATTCACAATGTTTTGACTGTTGTATTCTACAGCATTCTACAGATGATATTTGTTGGAATTTCAAACCAAACCCTTTATTTAGTCCAGAGATAGATTGTTCTAATTTAGTATACCATGCCTTTGGATATCTCAGTTTTAGTTAATTAATCTTGATAACTATCCAAGGTTTTGTTCTCTAAGAATTGAACTCACAACACTTTGAGGCAAGTCACTTTTTGAATCAATCAAATGATGCTTTTATCCACTGAGCCACATATGGCTATATGTCCAAACAATATAAATAGTGTAAATAGTTACAATTTCAGAAATACAGACAGAAGTAAATTTCATCCTTACTGGGTGCCCCACTACTGTGGACTTGTACCAAATTAAGATTAGCTTAGTCAATAATTATATTCAAGAAATTAGAATTTTTTCTTCTTCTTCTTCTATGTGCCTTGTCCTTCCAGAATAGGATAGGGATACATGGCCTTCCATGTATCCCTATCCCTGGTGGCTCTTAACACACTTTTTCCTGCTGCACCATGCAATCCTTGTTCTGTCATCCATCTGCTCAAGCCAGTCAAGTATGTCACATGCTGTTTTCCTCAGTCTCTTTTTCCCTTTATCTAGCCAGTTACTATCAGGTTCTCCAAGCCGTCCTTCCTCATTGCATGTCCCAGGAACTTTAGGTATCTCTTTCTGATGCTCAGTATTAATTTTTTTTTTGTTTCATCCTTTTCAAAACCTCATCATTGCTTATGCGCTTGATCCATGATATCTGCAGCATCCTTCTGTAGAACCACATTTCAGTTGCTTCAAGTTTTTCATTCATCGTTGATGATATTGTCCAGCATTTACAGCCATATTGAAGAACTGATATCACATAGCAATCCGGTACTCTCTTTTTTGTTTCTAGTGAAATTTTTCTGTCTCTTAATACTCTACTCAGCTTCTGGAATGCATCCTTCACCATGCTAATTTGCCTTCAGATCTCTGTGTTACACTTTCAATCTTCTATTAGAACACTTCCCAGGTATTTAAAGTTTCGTACCTGCTTGATTTTAGCGTCCCTCAGCTGTATTTGACATTTTGGGCTGCTCTTTTTGCTGATGACCATACATTCGGTTTTCTTGTAGTTTATTTGTAGTCCTTTTTTGTCACTCTCTCCAGCTACCTTCTGTAGGAGGTTTTGTAGTTTTCTTTCTGTGTCTGCTATCAGCACTGTATCATCTGCATACCTTATGCTGCTCAAATTGTGGCCTTTGATTACAATTCCTGGCATAACATCTCGGGTCCTCAGAATAGTCTTGCTGTACAAGTCGAATACATCCAGTGAAAAGACATATCCTTAGGTATCTGAAAAGCAAAAAAAATGTTTATCTTGTGAAGGAGGAGTTGTCAGTATAATGTGAAAGGGTGCTTTCAACAGAATCATTGTGAAAGGTTCAAGAGCATTGAAAGGATTCTTACTGTAAACCTTCAGTTTTATTTGTACTTTATTATCTTGTCATCTGTGCATTTAGTGTTTTCATGGCAATTTTGTGTATGAAGAACAGGTCAGTAAGAGTATAACAATATCACATAGAAATGGGAGTTGGTCTGTTTGTAATGATGCCCCAGAGAGAAATTATTTCTTGGATTACTCAAGGTCAAAGATGAATGGAAGGAAAATGGTAGTTGTTGAATCAGATTCAATATACTTCATCTTTTCATTTTTAGTCTTTCTTTGGATCTTTTGCATTTGGTTTTTCTTTATTTTTGTTACTTTTTCTTTTTCCCCTTCTCTTTTATGTGTTAGATGTGAAAACCAAATTTGTGTAAGAACATTCTAGAAATCATTACAACTGTTTGTTAATATTAATGATATTTTTTTTTCTTTGTGTGTCTGTATTTGTATATCTCTGTCTGTGTGTATCTTAGCATATATATATATATATATATATAGGTGTCAGTCTGTAAACAGTGAGGATAATCCAACAAGATTACCTTAATATAAAATATTAATTGGTAAATCCATATAGAGAGCTCAATGGGTGTTAACCAGTGCAATATGAAGTTTATAAAGGAAAACTCAACACGTCATATTAGTTATAAACTATAGCTCATTTCAATGAGTTTAATTAGCTCATATCATCAAACCTTTCACAATATTTCCTCCGTCTGGTACAAAATTTTCCGGCAGAAATTTTGTACCAGATGGAGGAAATATAAAAGGTTTGATGATATGAGCTAATTACACTCATTGAAATGAGCTATAGTTTATAACTAGTATGATGCGGTGAGTTTTCCTTTATAAACTATATATATATATATATATATATATATATATATATATATATTCATTTGTAAGTCAGTCTGACTTCCAAATGAAAATATTGAAAAGCTCTACATTGTATATGTATTGAGCACTTTTTAATACAACTGTATATGGGTTTAATTAATTTCTGATCAATAACTGGTTAATAATAGTTTATATAGGTTTAATGCAAAGAATTTGACACTTTAACTGAGCAGGTTCATGTCGTCTTTGAAGTTTCATGAGGACACCATTATGATCTCATCACTCATCAGGGCAGTTCTTTTTTTTTCAATCTGCTTCTTTTATTTGTTTATTTTATCCAATTAATATAAATTAGATAAAAATACAGAGCTCGAAGGATATTATCCAGAGCATTATAAAATATTGAGAGGAAACCTCAACACATAGTTAAACAATTATAAATCAAGATTTATTTCAACAAAGTACTTTTACATTTTCTCTTTCAGACTGTTAAAAAATAAGTAAATTCACTGAGAATATTTTAAAAATTAAAAATATTTTTAGTCTTGAGTTTTCCATCCAATATTATATATATATATATAAATCTAATCTAAACTTATTTATAAATGGAACTTTGTGTGTGTGTGTCCATTACCTATAGACCCCAAAACGGCTGAACCAATTTTCTTGAAAATTTACACAGTTGTACTATAAGCGTCTGCGAGAGTTCTTAGCTAGGTTTTGTGTTGAGGTACCCCGATAAATATTGAAAATTGATAATCGAAAAATCGGATTATAGAAGGAGTGATCCGATTTTAATCAAATTTGATACACTCCTAGACAAAGACATAAGAAATGATATTCAGAAGTTTCAAGGTTGCAGTTCTTACAATAGTGCAGAAAATTGATAAGATACATGAATAAAAGGCAAGATGTTTGTATGTGTGTCTGTTTATCTGCCTGTATGTCTGTATTTTTTCAGCTCTTTTATTTTAGTTTTTGCTTTGGGTTTGGCTCTAAGTAGGTATAATTGTAGTTCTTAGTCTCAGTCATGATACCATTTACTCAGAGGACTTAGTCTTCGAAATTCAGTTTACGACAAACAAAACTTATTTGATATCAATACCAGGAAATCAAAATTTGACTTACATCCGTTTATTTTTCTTTCAGTCTACGGTTTTGCTTTAACTGGGAACAACTATTGCTTTTTAGTCTTTCATGCCAACGTCCAAAGAATCTGAGCTCCAGCACCGTGGATTAGTTTTAAAGCTTTCATTATGCCCGAGCAACACTGGGCTATGCTGCTAGTATATATATATATATATATATATATATATACAAAACTTTAAATTAAAATTTCAGTCAGTTGGCTCACTGATTAAGAGAGGCATCCATTATTTATTTGTACTAAATCTTGAAATGGCAAAAACCAATATATTTGTAATAATTTTTTTTTGTTGATATAAGCCACTAAGTCCCTGAATTTGATCAGAATGAACAAGCTAAAGTTATGTTTCTTGCTGACTAATTCATTGCTTAGTCAGTTTCAGCTAAGAGTAATCTTTTTTAATATTAATACAGCTCTATATGTTATCTAGTATATGCAGAATTCTAAACCACTAAAAAATTCCAGTGAAAGATGTAGATTGATATTGCCACTAATTCTTTCAAAATAACAAAAACCACATTACTTGAGTGCCTTCAACAGCAGCAGCAATTAAAATGACATCTTCCTCAAGGAGAAAATAATGACATAATCAAGATGTTGATTTTCCACACTGCAACAAAATCTTATGAAGAAAACCTCATCAATTCTGAAAAGAGATATAACCTGTTTTCTAAAAAACTGTTTTGAGAGAAAGATTTTATAAATTTCAACTGAAAGTGGAACTAGCTGCTTTATCAATGAATGCCAACTGGAAAGAGCAATAACAGTTAGTGGACTTGAGAAACCTATTTTACTGTAAAAATTGTTTTAAGAGAAAGATTTTATAAATTTCAACTGAAAGTAGCACTGACTTGGTCTATAAATGCTGCATATCTTCTTATAATAAACAGCTGATATTTTTGTCTAAAATAATGGCAATTACCATTATTTTAGACAAAAATATAGTGAAGGCTTTCTTTTATCTTTATAAGATATTCGTGTTGATTTTTTTTACATGTAATCACAGCAAATTTTTTTTACATGTGATGTGATTTTTTACATGTGATCACAGCAAATTATTCTCAATAAATTCTTCAAACATGATCATAGCAGATCTTATATAGTTAATTTTTTCCCCACATTGTTGCCTGGCTGTGCTGGTCAGTTTTGGACAAATTAAGTAATTACCATTTACTGGAAATAAATGACTATAAAACACTGTCAGTGAATTCTTATGAGTGCTACCATCTTGGTTTAATCAGATGCTCTTCAGCACAGACCAGACTAAATAACATCCTCAATCCATAAAATAATAAAATATGTCAGTCACAACATAGATTGTATTGTATGCTACTATATCTGTAAATTGGTTTAGAAATACTACTAAGTACTGGTTAGTTTATAACACAAATGCTAGCAGTTGACATTTGACACAGCCTTAAAAACATGTACATATAACAGTACTCAGATAAAAGGATATATATATATATATATATATATATATATATATATATATATATAAAGTAGTAAATAACCAACAAACCTACCAAGGTATGTTTAGGTTGCTGTCTTCGCTAGCTGGCATTTTTTTTTTTTCATAATAAAATATTTTCACCCCACACCCCCCCCCCCCCCCCTTGTGTTTGGTGTTTTCTTTGTTTTAGTCATGTGGGTTAGTGAGTTCCCTACATCTTTTCGTTATCAGTATCCTTTTTAGCAAGCCTTCCCTGAAGATCCGGTTAGGTGAAACCTTGGTAGGTTTATTGGCTTTTTAGGTTATTTACTACTTTGTTTGCTCTGCTTATGTATTGAGCACTTTTTTGTTATAGATTACTCATCTCGGGTTTTTCCTTCGGTCTACTTTGACTGATGTTCACATGCTTAGCTCTTTTTTTACAACCATTTTTTCCTTTCGTGTATATACTCGGAGGGTTTTTCGAAACGAATATAGTGATAAGTTTACAATATATATATATATATATAAAGGGTGAATGGCAGACCAGTAAAGATGGAGAGGATAATTAAAAAAATTTTATCCAATTAATAATAAATATTAATGAGATAAAAATAGAGAACTTGATGAGTATTATCCAGAGCAGTATAAAATATTGAGAGGAAAACACAACACATATTTAGACGGTTATAAATCAGGATTTATTTTCACAGTGTAAATTTATTTCCATTGTCTCTTTCAATCTATTGAAAAAAAATCTGTTGGAAAGAGACATTGTAAGTAAATTCACACTGTCAAAATAAATCCTGATTTTTAAACATCTAAATATGTGTTTAGTTTTCCTCTCAATATTTTATATTGTCTCACATTGATGGAGTTTCATGCGTTATGTAGACATCAAAGGCATATTACAAACTTGAAACTCTGAATCATGCCACCAACATAAGACAATATGTATATTTATTAATATATATAACTAGCAGTAAAGCCCAGCATTGCTCGGGTGTAATGAAAGCTTTAAAACTAATCCATGGTCCTGGAGCTCAGACTCTTTGGACGTTGGCACAAAAGACTAAAGAGCAATAGTTGTTTCCAGTTAAAGCGAAACTGTAGACTGAAAGAAAAATAAATGGATGTAAGTCAAATTTTGATTTCCTGGTATTGATATCAAATTTTCTGCAATATTGTAAGAACTGCAACCTTGAAACTTCTGAATGTCATTTTTTATGTCTTTGTCTATGAGTGTATCAAATTTGATTAAAATCGGACCACTCATTCTATAACCTGATTTTTTTGATTATCGATTTTCAATATTTATCGAGAGTATCTTGACACAAAACCTAGCTAAGAACACTCGCAGACGCTTATAGTACAACTGTGTAAATTTTCAAGAAAATCGGTTCAGCCATTTTGGAGTCTATAGGTAACGGATACACACACAGACACAGACAAAGTTTCATTTATAAATAAGTTTAGATAGCCCTGTTTACACTTCATTGAGCACTGTTTTATTAACATCTGAATAATATTTTTTATACATGTGTGTATTCCCATATGTATATTTATTAATTCACATAACTATAATTGTATGTGTGTGTGTCAACAGCAGGCAATATGTTTATATATATATATACCATATTTTCTTGTGTATAATGCAACTTAACTCTGGAACACTAACCATCAATTAAAGTTATATCACTACTAACCATGGGTATGTCATACTCGATTTTGAAAATAAACAAAAATATTAAATATAAATCTTTATTTGAAATATTTTACATGCAGGCACTTCAAAATTTGTACTTTGAGTTAACATTAATAGAAACTGAAAAACATTATTTAGGTAAGAAAATCAGGTACTGAAAATCTAATTAAATTGCAATTAAAATGGCATCATTTGTGCTGGGTACTGTATATTCATGGCTAGTGTTCTTGGGTTAATCATATGATCTCATGTTCCTAAAACCAAAACATTGAGTAAATTACATCCCCATAGCACAACCATCCCTATGTAAATTCTTTTAAAAACTTGTGCCATATTATCCATTATAAAATTGACAATGTTGTACATATGTTTCACTAAAATATTTAATTTCTCATGATATTAAAGAATAGAAATGAACCTGATGTTTAGTTGTTGCATGTTTTTTCTAATAATTGCCATTTCAAATTTCATTCTCAAACATTTGGAGTAAGATACTAACTAGACGTACTTGGTCATACATTTTAAGGTGTTAATCTATCATACTTTTCTGTTTGATATAACTTTATTGCATCTTTATATATTAATAAACTATGAAAATAGAAAATATTGTCTTTTATCTAGAATGAAGAGAGAAAACATTATAAAATAAGAAAATCAAAATATAAGCAAACTATATTTTTTGAGCAAAACTGAGTTTCTTTTTAATCTTGTCAAAAATAGGACAGATCTTGTGAATTTTTTTTAAAAATTTTTTTATCAATTTCAGTGAATTTCCTGCATGTAAGACAAAAGACATTCATTTATGCTGATTCCCAAAAAACAAAAATTGTGTCAACATATCAAATACCTTTTGTAAATAATTGTGCTGAGTGTATTTGCAATCTTGCTCCCTTAAATAAGAGGGTTTTTACACTGAGAAAAATTTATGAAAGATTTATACTTGTACGATCACATCTTTTTCCTTTAATTTTTACTCTAAATTTCTTGTATTATACATGAGAAAATATGTGAGCAATGAAAAGGTTTCAAAGAAAACAGAAACAAAAAGGTCATTGATACATAACATCATTAAAATCTTCATCATTATCATTTAATGTTCACTCCCGTGCTAGCATGAGTTAGACAGGGTTTTCTTAAAGGCTCTGTAATTGAGCCATCATGATATATTGGAGCCAGTTTTACAGCTGTATGGCCTTACTAACATCAACCAGTTTAGAAGACTGAAAACTCAGTGTTTTTATTAACACACCATCTCTAGGAATACTACCTACCAAGGTTAGAGAGTTCAGTCTACCCTATTTTACAGAGTGGGTGTAGAGGTTTTTATTTCACAGATTTCCTTCTCTTAGACAAGTTGCTATCCAAAGCTAAAGACTCTTAGCCAGCCTAACTTTCTCTTTTTCTCTTAAATAACCCCAGTTTGAGGAAAAACTATTTGACCATATTTGGAACCCTAACAGATGCTACCACCCTAGGTTAGGGTGGACCTGGGAACAACAGCAATTAAGAGGTGGTTCCATGCTTCTCTAAACCCCCTGATCAGAGGTTTTACTACTGGATGCAGTTTATTGTCATACCCAGGACTAAGAGATAGTTGAAATTTCTAGGGTACATAATGAGAAAAGAGAGCTTAGAGAATTTGATACTCACAAGACATGATGAAGGCAAGAGAAACAGAGGAAAACGATGCATAACCTCCCTAATGAATATGAGTAAATGAATGTCAGAACAAGGTTTATGAGAGGCAGCAAAAAGACAAAATTTATTAAGAGCTATAAAGGACAGGAAATTGTGAAGAGCTGTGATCGTGCTAAATTTTGGGTATGTTGAATATGTTGTTGTAAAATACATTACATTTTTTTATCCATGTAAACTAATAATGCATGCCTTTTTTTTTAAACTAAAGAAAATAAAAACTGAAAATATTATTAAAATGATCTCTAATTTCAACCAATTTTCCATTGTTTCTTTCTTCTTCTTTCCTGTTCTCAGTTTTGTTTCCCAAAAAGAGCCAATCCTCCTGCTCCTCATTGGTCTTTTTTTTAATGCCTGAGAGAAATTAAATATGGGAATATGGATGAAAGAAAGAAAACAAAGACAGAGGAAGTGACTAAACAGAACAATAAGTCCTCATTTCCATCATTAACCTGCTTACACTTGCCTACATGGTTTCTGGTCACAAGTCCCTATTTAATGCAGAGGCTATCATTTTGAAATCTCTCTCTTTCTCTCCTAGCAGCCAAGCCCCTTAGCTTGATGCATGGCTATACAGGCAAAAATGTCAGAATGTCCAATTATTCACACCTTTAAAATGGCTGAAAGGATTTCTCAAAAGAAAGGTACTCTCCCCACCTTCCATCATTCTTCCAGGAGTTCCTAAATTTGTGCGTTGCATTCTTTCCAGTAACTGGAGCCTCAAATTAGACACTAAAATTAATGGGTTTTACACAAATGAGGTAATTGTAATGCTGAACATGATGCCTGAGAAAAGTACTGCCATTTATTTTACAGACATTTTATAGAGTACATTTAAGCCCACAATCATTTCTATCTATCTATCTATTTCTCCCAGTTTATTCATATCTATCTATCTATCTATCTATCTATCTATCTATTTCTCCCAGTTTATTCATATCTGTCTATCAATCCCAGTTTATTCATATCTATCTATCTATCTATCTATCTATCTATCTCAGTTTATTCATATCTATCTATCTATCTATCTCAGTTTATTCATATCTATCTATCTATCTATCTATCTATTTCTCCTAGTTTATTCATATCTATCTACCTATCCCAGTTTATTCATATCTATCTATCTATCTATCTATCTATCTATCTATCAGTTTATTCATATCTATCTGTCTATCCCAGTTTATTCATATCTATCTATCCTATTCATTTTATATATATATATATATATATATATATATATATATATATATATATATATATATATTAGCTGCACTGTGAAAAGTGACGACCTATTTTGTTAAATCTGAGTGATTAGAAGGTTTACATGTGTACATTTTTTAAGATGTAGACATAACAATTTTTAAAATAGAATTTTTATTGTTGAAAATATTATTATCACTAGAGCATATAATACAGGTATTTTTCTTTTTTAATAATTCTTTTCGGATAATTTCACCCCAAGTGAGGCAATAGAGCCACTAAGTTGCAAGGGTAATTTGAGTGTGAGAGAATATGAGTAAAAGTAAATATTATTAAGGAGAGAAAACAATAAAAGAACAAGAATAAAGAAGAGTAAAAGAAATGATTGAATTACATTTAAATTTTTTAAGATCAAAGTTAATTGGAAAGCAAGAAGCTGGAAAAAGAGTTCGAAAAGTAAGAAGTGAGAGAGAAGAAACTGTTAACATAGAACTTGCAGTTACATTGAGCCATTTCAACTGTAAAATGATGAAAACTTGAGCCAATCAAGTCTCATGCTTAAATCCATAAACGTTTACGTAGCAAAGAGGAAAGTTCATCAGAACAATTGCTATGAAAGTATTTATAGAAAAAGCACAGAGAAGCTACATTACAATAGTGGGAAAGTGACTGTGGCTGAGATGCCAGGTCAGGACCAACAATATTGTAGATTCTTTATTATATCTGAAATCTCTAAGTAATTAGATTATCCTGATTGCTCTTTCAGCATTAATAGCTTTAGTGAGATTATACAATGTACAAATACAATCTCCTTACATATATATATATATATATATATATATATATATATATATATACATTATCCATTGACACACACACTTAAACACAAGTTTTTTCTTCTACATTTAATATTCATTTATTGCTTTATCACACATGACACATATCTGACCAATGAAACTATACCTCAATCAACATCCTGTCTTTCAGATTTTTAAATTATTTGTCTTTAATAAATCTCTGAAGAAGCTTGTTAAAGTGAAACAGGTTAGAATAAAGACACTTTTTTCCTACTTGTTCTTTACTTATTTTATTCATCGTGTTAGATTCCAATCCATATATTCCACTTATATACATACATATATATATATACACACACACACATGTACACACAATCACACAAATATGTATGCATACACACACACACACACACACACACATATATATATTTTTTTTCTAAACATATACTGTTAAATATAAGAGACAATGTTTATTATGTTTAATCATGAGCCGTTCTAAATGTCATATTTTGGCTTTAATTTCAGTTGAAAATAAAGACAAAAATTCTCCAACATTTGGATAATTTTTTATTAAGTTGGTTTTAAGCTTTTGGCTCACATGAGCCATCTTCAGATAGGTTATAAAAACTATTTTTTATTTTTCTATAAAGTTTTTTTTATAAAAAATTATCCAAATGTTGGAGAATTTTTGTCTTTATTTTCAATTGAAATTAAAGCCAAAATATGATGTTTAGAATGGCTCATGATTAAACATAACAGACATTCATTGTCTCTTATATTTAACAGTATATATTTAGAAAATTATTTGCTGCCTCGATACACTAAATATATATATATATATATATATATATATATATATATATATCCTTTGTTATTCCCCCACTTTTTAGGACTGTAGTACATTAGGCATGATAGCTGACAGTATAAAAAAGGCACTTACTCTCCATCCATCCGCAAACATCTTTTTCTTCGGTGATTTTAATGCCCACCATGACTCATGGCCAAAACATTCTAAAGTTACTGATGTTACTGGTATTCAGAAATTAAATTTTTCAATTATCCACTTTCTTACTTAAGTTGTGCATGTCACCCTACTTATTTCCCTAGCAAAACTGAGCAGCAGCCTTTTTTCCTTGATTTATTCCTCATTGCCTCTTCTCTTTGCTCTTGCCAAGCTTCACAATTTTACCCTCTTGGTAACTCTAACCACACTGTAGTAGCTATTGATATTTTTATTCCAATCATCTCTTAAACAGAAGTCTCCTATACAAATGACCTCTTTCCCTGACCAGCATGAGCCAATGAGGTTTCTTCTTAGGTCAAAGCTCACATCGACACTTTCATCTCTTCTTGGAAATACTACAATTCTCTATGGTTTACACTAGCATTCTCAACTGTGATCACACACAGGAACCACTATTTTTGGTTATACCAATGGGACACTGACAGCTCTGTAATAGGGTATTAAATATGTGCAAAAGTCTGTTACTCCCTTGTTCAATAAATTTGAGATACAGTGGAAATTCTACTTCCAAAATTCATTCTGGAAGTCGTTTTGTAACATGAAAATTTCGTAAGTAGAGACACTTTTTACCCTATAAATACCCTAATTGATTCCAAGCTGCCACCTTGAACCCCTTAAAATCTCGTGATGCAACAGCATCAGGCCATAGCTTTCTCCAAGCTGCATTAAGGGTATGTCTGGTCACCTCCTGCCAAGTCATGTTGATTATCTTGAGGCAAACAACAATATCAAAGTTCTGCTACCAAAACTCATGAAGGGTAAGCTGGGTGTTTTCAGTGTTGTCAAAACACCTCTTGAACAGGTGTTTTGTGTAGAGTTTCTTGAAATTGGAATTGACTTGTTGGTCCATGGGTTGGAGAATAGAGGTGGTGTTAGGTGGGAGGTACAGCACCTTAATAAACGAGAACTCCTCCAGGATATCATCTTCAAGGGTGGGCAGGGGCATTATAGAGAATGAGGAGGCACTTGATAAGGCAATGAGGTGGACTCTGGGAGCTGCGACTAGTAGCCCGTATTTTGAAATTTTCGTCTTTCATATCCTGAAATTTTTTTTGTAACAAGAGGCAATATTTTTCTGAAGAGACGTTTCATAACCTGAAAATTTTGTATGTATAGCTTTTCATAAGTAGAGGTTCCACTGTATTAACATCTGCTGATAAAGCTGAATGCTATGCCCATAAATTCTCTTTAAACTCTACTCTTGATTCATCTGTAGTATCCCTGCCTAACTTCCCATTTAGAACTCAGTCTTTGTTGATTGATAAGGAAATAAGCCCTGCCATGGTTTCTGCTAACATCTCTAACCTAGATTGCCACAAAATATGTGAACCTGATGACATCTGTGTCATAATCATTAAGAAGTGTGCTCCCAAACTAGCTCTTGTTCTCTCTAAACTGTATAATAAATGTCTTGCTGCCTCCTGCTTTCCTACCTGCTGGAAATTATCATCTGTTTTTAAGAACTCTGGTGGGCCATCCTACCCTTTCAACTATCAGCCTATTAGACTTCTACCTTTTTTTAGTCAACTCCTAGAGGCTTTCATCAATGCTGAATCGGTTCATCATATCTCATCAAAGGGCCTTTGTTCAGACAAACAATACAGCTTTCATTTCTCCAGGTCATCTGCTGATGCACTGAAAATAATTATAGAAAGAGTCTACCATACCCAAGATAAAATGGTGAAGCCTGGGCTATATCATTAGACATCTTGAAAGCCTTTGACAGGGTCTGGCGTACAGGTCTTCTCTACAAGCTGAGAAGTTACAGTGTCTCTAAAAATATTCTTGAGCTGATCCTGTTCTTCTTATCAAATTATGAAATGAAAGTTTTCCTGAATGGCCACTCATCTAGATTCTTTCATACTAACATGAGTGTCCCCCACCTCAGGGTTTTATTCTTGGTCCTACACAGTTTTTAATGTTTATTACCTTTTTCCTGATGACATAAAATCTCAACTCGGCATCTAGGCTGATGGCACGACAATTTATTCCTGACTCGATAGTAAGGCTGATCTGACATGGTTAAAATGGTAGCTGATGTCCAAAATGACCTCTTTACCCTCATTAACTGGGGCAAAAAATGGATTGTCACTTTTAATGCATTTGAAATTCCTTTCAGTTAATCATTTGAGAGACTCAATTAGCATCTGCCTGCCATCAGAATGGCTGATGCTAACCTCCTGGAAAGTAACTTTTTGTGCCAATGTTCTCAGAAGACATAAAACGGAAAGACTATATTGAAGTCATTGCTCGATCAGCTGCTAAGAAAATCAGTTCACTGTGTTGGACAAGACAATTTTACTCTTCGGAATCTATCTAACTAAGTCTATCAGATTTAATCTGCAAAAGTTGAAATGCAAAATAAATCCCTATCTACTGTTTTCTTTATAACTCTTTTCTCTCTCTGCTTACTATTAATGTTTCTATTTTTAATTCTTCTACACTTTGTAACCCCTTGCATTTTAGTGGCTTTACTACCAGGCTTGGAGTTATACCAATTAATATATCTATAGATATATATGTTTTAGGTGTGTGTTTACAGTTGGTAATCCCAAATCTAAAAACCTGCATCTATGAACACAAGAGATATTTGTGTTTAGACAAATGATCTCTCTTGTATTGCATAAAAATTATGTTGAACAAAACTCTGATTTCCCTAATGTCACTGTAATTAAAATATATATATATATATATATAGAGAGAGAGAGAGAGAGAGAGAGAGATTCCATGTCATATTCTCTAATAAAGCTTTCATAAAAGCAAAATACGTTAGATTTATAAGTGTATCTTATTTGTTTTTTTATATTATCATTCTGTTGGATTCTGATCCATATTTGAACTGTATCTGATCCAAATTCATTTGTATGTATATATACTTATAAAGAAAAAATTCAATAAAATTTTTTTTAAATTTATATAGTTAATATTCCAGATGATCAAAAGAATTTAAATAAAAAAAATTGTGAACTTTAGATTGTTTCTTCATATATTTAATCTGGTTGTTTGATGGATTTTATAGAAATTGGCTAAATGTAATAAAATAATAAACATGCAGAGCTTGAGTTCAGTAAAATATTTGAATATGAGTGTACTAGCAGTATAGCCTGGCATTGCTCGGGTGTAATGAAAGCTTTAAAATTAATCCATGGTCTTGGAGCTCAGACTCTTTGGACGTTGACACAAAAGACTAAAAAACAATAGTTATTTCCAGTTACCGTAGACTGAAAGAAAAATGAATGGATGTAAGTCAAATTTTGATTTCCTGGTATCAATATCCAATAAGTTTTTTTTGTCGTAAACTGAATTTTGAAGGCTAAATAATGCCTCTGAGTAAATGGTATCATGGCTGAGACTAAGAACTACAATTATACCTACTTAGAGCCAAACTCAAAGCAAAAACTAAAATAAAAGAGCTGAAAAACTGATTTTGATCAGACCTGGTAGGATATCAAGGTATCAATTTCCAATATCTGAGTCAAATAAGTCATCCAAGGATAGAACTGTAACCTTGAAACTTCTGAATATCGTTTCTTATTTCTTTGTCTATGAGTGTATCAAATTTGATTAAAATCGGACCACTCCTTCTATAACCCGATTTTTTCGATTATCGATTTTTGATATTTATCAGGGGTACCTCGACACAAAACCTAGCTAAGAACACTCGCAGGTGCTTATAGTACAACTGTGTAAATTTTCAAGAAAATCGGTTCAGTCGTTTTGGAGTCTATAGGTAATGAATACACACAAAGTTGCATTTATAAATAAGTTTAGATGTGGTGTTTTTGTGTATACATTTGTACACAAATAAACCACATGCACACATACTCAAATATTGAATAGCTTACACAAACACATAGGTGGAGAGCTAAAATGTTCTCAGGCTAAGACAGAATTTCAACAGATATATATATATATATATATATAAATAAACATATTGTTAAATATAACAGACAATGAATGTCTATTACGTTTCATCATGAGCTATTCTAAACATTTTTTTTTTTGTTGTTTTTAATTTCTGGTGAAAATAAAAACAAAAATTATCCAAAATTTGGATATTTTTTATTACACTGGTTCTAAGCTTTCAACTCACATGGGCCATCTTCAGAGTGGTTGTAGGGACATTAACATAAAGATATCCACCATCAAAGATGATATTCTTTTGTGTTACTATGTGATGATAACAGTCACCAGAAATTAAAGCCGAAATACAATGTTTAGAATGGCTCATGATTAAGCATAATAGACATTCATTGCCTTTTATATTTAATAATATAAGTTTAGATAATTATCTGTTGCCTCAATACATTATATGTATATATATATAAAAAATAGATAACTTAAAGAGCCAACAAACCTACCTAGGTTTCACCTAACCGGATCTTCAGGGAAGATTGTTATAGATTACTCGTCTCGGGTTTTTTTCTTTGAGCTATGTACTTTGACTGATGTGCAGGTGCTTAGCTCTTTCTTATTTTACATCTATTTTTTCCTTCTGTGTATATACTCGGAGGATTTTTCGAAACGAGTATAGTGATCAGTTTATATTTATTTATATATATACACACACTGATGTTTAGCCTTATGGTCAGATTCTGGGAAGCTGGTCTGGTTGATAATTTTTCAGCAACATGATTATAGATGTTGTTTTTCTCTTGAATACTATTAATGCCGTCAAATGTTTTTGAAAAAGAAATGGCAAAAATCTAAAATTGGTGAAAAGTTGACTGTTTTACATTAAATTCAAAGTCTTTCTATTATTGGAAACGATGACAAAAATGTAATTTGATATCACAGATTTTATATTATTAAATTGAGGATACATTTTTGTAAAGTTCAATAACACATTTTTTTTATTTTTTTAAATGAGGGAAATAATAATCAAAATCTGATAATATCTGTTAGGTAACATTATTTTCATTTCTCTTCTATACAATTTATTAACTATTCCAGAAATGAATATCACCTGAGAACTTCAAGTTAAAAGAAAAACTAAAAGAAATTTAAATCTGATTCCATATCATTTTAATAGATATTTCTGAGTATGTAACAAAACCTGTTTATATCTCTGTTCTAAAAATCTATGAATTTCTATAAACAACAAAATATTTTGAGAATAAGCTCTGTATAAATTTCTGACATGGTGAGTTATCGTTATTTTACAGTCAGATTAATATTCTCATCACTTTTGTTAAAACCACATTTCGACCATTTTCCCTGTTTGCCTTATTCAGGTATCTGTCAATCAGTATAACCTTTAAGGAATTTCAAACTGAATTCTTTATTCAGTCCATGGGGGTAGTTCTTATTGCACTATACATGTCTGGAGATATCTTGTCCTTTTTCCTTTTTTTTTTTACTTTTTTAAGTACTGCTTTTATTTTCAGGTATTGATTTTACTGAGACTGAATCTTTACAAATCAGATGTATTGAACTCACAATTATTGTTTTTATACTGCTTAGTTACTGTTTGTCCTGTTTTCACTGAATCTGAATCTGTACTGCCAAGCCCAGGGATTGAACTCATTTATTTCATTCATACTGCTTAGTTACTGCTTGCCCTGTTTTCACTGAATCTGAATCTGTACTGCCAAGCACAGGGATTGAACTCATTTATTTCATTCATACTACTTAGTTACTGCTTGCCCTGTTTCCACTGAGTCTGAATCTATACTGGCACCAAATTCTTAAGTGAATTGTTTAATCTTTGATCTTCTAGAGGTTGTATAATAACTGGATTTCAGTTTCTTGGCAAAGTAGTCTTCTTCTTCTTCTTCTTAATGTGCCGTGTCCCTTCAGGACGTAAATGATCATGGACTTCCACTTGGCTCTGTCTCTTGTCGCTCTCAATAATTTTTCTCTTGGTATGTCTTCCAATCCCCGTTCCATCAACAATTTGCTCAGACCTAACAGATTCAAAATCAGTAAAAGCAGGACCAGTTGAATCAGTTGAAGTATTGATCAAAAACTGAGATCAAAAAGCTGAGCAGTGACAAAAACTGAATTCAAGAAGTTGAGAAGTGATCAAAAACTGAGATAAAAAATCTGTGCAGCAATCAAAAACCAAAAGACCAAGACATCCTTAGACATGGAATGTGAAATGAGAATAATTTGTCCACCTAAATAAAGTTTCATTTAAAATTTCCTGAAGGTTATTTGAATTAACAGACACCTGAAGAAGTCCAGAGAGTATAACAGCTGAAATGTTTTGATAATAATCATTTAAATCTTATATTAAAAAATGATATTTATTTCTGTGATGTCTCATTTGTCAGGTTGATTCACTGGATTTTCTTTTATTTATTGTATTTCTGATATAAACTTTTCTTGCAAGAATCAATCTTATATATTTTTAAGTTTACTATATATATATATATATATATATATATAGTCATCCGCAGACAGATCTGTTTTGCTGTATTAGAGCTCATCAGTATGGCTTAGACTCCATTCGCTTCCTAACCCAGGATCGAAACCCAACCAAATCGGCATCAGTCAGCGATTCTACCCCTAGGCCATGAGCGTCCTGCAGAAGAAGGCAGGCAGGCTTTTTATATATATTGTCATCCGCAGACAGATCTGTTTGGCTGTATCACAGCTCATCAGTATGGTTAGACTCCGATTGCTACATAACCCAGGCTCAAAACCCGACCGAATTGGGGTCAGTCGGCGACTCTACCCCTGGGCCACAGGGCGTTCGGTGGAAGAAGGCAGTCTTTTTAGCGCATATCATATTATGCGCCCAATAGCTAGAGTGCTCAAATTCATTTTTACTGAATGAGTGATATCTATATATATATATATATATATATATATATATATTTATATGTATATATAAATTCTTTATAAATTCCAAAGAAGATCTGCAATGTTATTGGTTTTGATCTGTCATTGCAGTTTAAGTCACTTTCCAACTGCTGCAATATAGCTTTCCTGTGACTTTTCTATAAATAGTTTCATGCTAATTGTTCTGATAACTTCTTGTCTATGGACTTCATGAATTTTAATCACAATACTAGATTGATAGCAAAGTGTCATCATTTTACAGTTGAAATGCTTAGATGTAACCATAAGTTCTATGCTAATAGTTTCTTCTATTAAACTTCTCACCTGTAGAAATTTTATCTGACTTTGCAGTGAACTCTGATACTCAAAAAATTAATTGTTATGTCAATAGTTATCTTCTGTCTTAATTCTTGTTCTTTTATTACTCTCTGTCTAAATTTTTTTCTTTTTCATATTCCCTAACATTTAGTTATTTCTTGCATCTTAGTGGCTTTGTTGCCTTGCTTCATGGAATGATTAAAAAGCAAAAACATCTCTGAAATTTCTTCAGTCTAATTTTTTGTATCTTTTTATGCATATAATTTCTTTCAAGTGTCATGTATCATCAATTCTAAATAAAGACATGAGATTTAGGAGTTGCAGATCAAGTTGCCTCTGCCAATTGAAGGATATCCTCTGATTAAATAAAAAGTTATTTTAATTGTGAGTGTTGTCAAGTAATGCAAATTATCTATTTAAATAAAGGTTCAATTAAAATATTACCTATACACTTACGGCCATAATTATTAGGTCACCCCAGTTTTTAAAAAGAAATGATGTATTTCATACTTTTTTTAGTACTTATTGCCAAGTGGATAATTCTAAATGAAAATAGAATGGTTCTTTTGTTACTGCTGCACAATAACATGTGCATCAAATGAACTGTTCTGGTGTCCAGTTTTTGTGCTCTCTTCCCCATGCCAGTCTCCTCTTCTTATTGGCTGGCCAAAGCAAAGGCTTCCTGGCTGCCTTGTTAAATTTTACAAATTAATAATAACAAAAGAATCATTCTATTTTCATTTAGAATTATCCACTTGGTAATAAATACTAAAAATAGTATGAAATGCATCATTTTTTTAAAAACTGGGGTGGCCTAATAATTATGGTCGGTAGCGTATATATAGATATATATATATAGCCAATCTACAGGGTGCGATGGCTAAATTGTTGCTATTTACCTTGTAAAATTTTGCAAAGTAATAATAACAAAAGAACCATTCTATTTTCATTTAGAATTATCCACTTGGCACTAAATACTAAAAATAGTATGAAATACATCATTTCTTTGAAACACTAGGATTGGCTAATGATTATGGCTGGTCGTCTATGTCTCAAGATGCTGAACAAAATCCAAAGCTGTGTCTCTAAGGTTATCAGTCCTGATTTGGCATTTTAACTTCAGTCACTTTCTCATCACTGGAATGTGGCTTCCCCTTGTCGTTTTTTTTTTTTTAGAAATATTTTCATGACAATTGTTTTTCAGTATCTTGGCCACATGAATTTAATTAAGATTAGCAACTAGGTATCCCCATTTTACTGTAGAACTAGCTAGATGTAACTGTAAGTTTTGTTTTAATAGTTTCTTTTTTACACTTCTTGCCTGTGGAATTTTTTCAGCTTCTTGCTTCCCTGCCACCTAAGATCTTCAAAACTATAAATGCAACATCAGTTGCCATCTTCTGTCTTTCTGATACCTGTTCTTTTGTTATCTTTTCTTTTTTTTTTTTTTTTTTTTTAATCATTTCACCCCGAGCAAGGCGGAAACGCCACTGATGTGCAGGGGATTACATAAATGTAAAAAGATTAATTAGAAAAGAGTGAGAAGTACAAGCTAGTTAGAAAGGAACAATAGAAAGCTGAGAAAGAAGGTGCGATGACAGATATATAGGAGGAGAGAAAGGGAAGGTTATACAGGGGAGGGGAGAGAGCTAGAGGCCAGTAGTTAGTAGTAGATTAGTAGATGAGTATTAACTTGTCACTAACATCATCTCATTTTCTCTCACTCTTAGTAACCCTTTGCATCTTAGTGGCAATATCACCTTGGTTGGGGTGAAATGATTTTAAAAATAAGCTTTTTCATTTATACCCAAAACCATCCATGATTTCAATCCAACACTGTTTTTAATTTTCCATTTTCATATTAATCTACATTATCTTGTTTTTCACTGCACCTAAAGTACAAGTTCAAGAACTGCCTTTAAAATAAGTACTGTTTAACCTTTCCGACTAAATAATGTGCCATTAAGATTGTGATAAGCAAAGAATTAGAAGCCACTTAGAAATTCTGATAACTAACCAAAACTATTGAATTATTCAAATCTTATGTGTCACATAGATGGGTAATCTGACCTCTGATGTTGCTTGCGAATAACTGACTTAGATTGAGTGAGCTGCTGTCAAGCCTCTCACATTTCTCTACTATGAATCAGTGTTTGGATAAATCATTTATTTATGAAGATGTGTCAAAGAGCACTCCCATATTTACTGTTTCAATAACTTCCGAAGAACGTTGTCAAACATGATTGATTTTTGATCTGTCAGAAATATCAATAGATCAATGACTGTTGACTAAAATCAATGGTAGAGAATTAGAATGGAAGATACAAGGCCATATTTCAAACGTTTTAGATTGATTATATTAGCTGTTTCCCTACAAAGAAACATTTAGCATTCATTGATCAAGCAGCCAGTACTGCTTTCAGATAAAATTTATAAAATCTTTCCCTTAAAACAAGTTTTCATGAAAATAGGTTTTTCAAGTCAACTAGCTGTTATTGCTCTTTCTAGTAGTGATAGAGGTTTCCTTCCTAAAATTTTGTTTGGTGTAAGGTAAAATGTCAACATCTTGATTATGTCATTATTTTCTCTTTGAGTTACTTGTGCTATCCATTTTAGTTGTTGCTGCTGTTGAAAGTCCTCAAAGGATGTGGTTTCTGTTTTTTGGTAAAGTTCTTTCAAGGTTTAAAGAAAAATGTCAACATCTTGATGATGTCATTATTTTCTCTTTGAGTTGCATGTGCTATCCATTTTAGTTGTTGCTGCTGTTGAAAGTCCTCAAAGGATGTGGTTTCTGTTTTTTGGTAAAGTTCTTTCAAGGTTTAAAGAAAAATGTCAACATCTTGATGATGTCATTATTTTCTTTTTGAGTTGCATGTGCTATCCATTTTAGTTGTTGCTGCTGCTGCTAGTAGTCTTCAAATAATGTTTTCTGTTATTTGCTACAGTTCTTTGTTTGTGATTCTGTAGTGCCCGTCCACAATGTTCAAAGAATGATGATATTTGCCAAGACTTTTTTTTTAAGCATTTGTTAACTATTGATCTTAAAAGCTCACAGTTTTGATATTTCTGAAGAGTTTTTTTTTTTTTATATATAATCATTTCACACTAAACAAGGTAGAAATGCGACTGATGCACAGCGGGTGACGGTGAGAGAATAAAACAGGTATGGGGATGTCAAAGAAAGGTAAATAGATGGATGGGAATCAAGTAGATAAAAGATGGCAATTGACATTCATTTAAACTTTTGAAGATTGTAGCTATCACGGAAGCAAGCAAATAAAAGTAAGTTCCACAAAATGCTATTATGCATGACATTCATATGAAATTCTTTTTCTGACAAGGTTATTTAAAAGCGAATCAAATATTCAGGTTAATGCTTTAGTTTTGGAGAAATTTGAAGTGTTGGAAAAAGTACCTCTAGTTCAATTTCCTTATCTTCTATACTAAATTTGCTATAACTGATCCATATACAAAGGCAATATCTCACCATTTTACAGTTCAAACTACCTCTAATACAGCCTATTCTGTGTTCAATTTCCTTATCCTCTATACTAAATTTGCTATAACTGATCCATACACAAAGGCAATATCTCACCATTTTACAGTTCAAACTACCTCTAATACAGCCTATTCTGTGTTCAATTTCCTTATCCTCTATACTAAATTTGCTATAACTGATCCATACACAAAGGCAATATCTCACCATTTTACAGTTCAAACTACCTCTAATACAGCCTATTCTGTGTTCAATTTCCTTATCCTCTATACTAAATTTGCTATAACTGATCCATACACAAAGGCAATATCTCACCATTTTACAGTTCAAACTACCTCTAATACAGCCTATTCTGTGTTCAATTTCCTTATCCTCTATACTAAATTTGCTATAACTGATCCATACACAAAGGCAATATCTCACCATTTTACAGTTCAAACTACCTCTAATACAGCCTATTCTGTGTTCAATTTCCTTATCCTCTATACTAAATTTGCTATAACTGATCCATACACAAAGGCAATATCTCACCATTTTACAGTTCAAACTACCTCTAATACAGCCTATTCTGTGTTCAATTTCCTTGTCCTCTATATTAAATTTGCTATAACTGATCCATATACAAAGGCAATATCTCACCATTTTACAGTTCAAACTTCACCTCTAATACAGCCTATTCTGTTAAATTTCCTTATCCTCTATACTAAATTTGCTATAACTGATCCATACACAAAGGCAATATCTCACCATTTTACAGTTCAAACTACCTCTAATACGACCTATTCTGTGTTCAATTTCCTTATCCTCTATGCTAAATTTGCTATAACTGATCCATACACAAAAAGGCAATATCTCGCCATTTTTACAGTTCAAACTACCTCTAATACAGCCTATTCTGTGTTCAATTTCCTTATCCTCTATGCTAAATTTGCTATAACTGATCATTACACAAAGGCAATATCTCGCCATTTTACAGTTCAAACTACCTCTAATGCAGCCTATTCTGTGTTCAATTTCCTTATCCTCTCTATACTAAATTTGCCTTATAACTGATCCGTACACACAAAGGCAATATCTCACCATTTTACAGTTCAAACTACCTCTAATACAGCCTATTCTGTGTTCAATTTCCTTATCCTCTGCTAAATTTGCTATAACTGATCCGTACACAAAGGCGATATCTCACCCATTTACTGTTCAAACTACCTCTAATACAGCTATTCTGTGTTCGTTTCTTTATCATATACTAAATTTGCTATAACTGATCCATACACAAAGGCAATATCTCACCATTTTACAGTTCCAAACTACCTCTAATACAGCCTATTCTGTGTTCAATTTCCTTATCCTCTATACTAAATTTGCTATAGCACAGTCCATACACAAAGGCAATATCTCACCATTTTACAGTTCAAACTACACTCCTAATACAACTTCTTCTGACAATTTCTTATCCTCTATACTAAATTTTGCTATAACTTATCCATACACAAAGGCAATATCTCACCATTTTTACAGTTCAAACTACATACAATACAGCCTATTCTGTGTTCAATTTCCTTATCTCTATACTAAATTTTACTTTGATCCGTATACAAAGGCAATATCTCACATTTTACAGTTCAAACTACCTCTAATACAGCCTATTCTGTGTTCAATTTCCTTATCCTCTATACTAAATTTGCTATAACTGATCCATACACAAAGGCAATATCTCGCCATTTTACAGTTCAAACTCACTCTAATACAGCCTATTCTGTGTTCAATTTCCTTATCCTCTATACTAAATTTGCTATAACTGATCCATACACAAAGGCAATATCTCACCATTTTACAGTTCAAACTACCTCTAATACAACCTATTCTGTGTTCAATTTCCTTGTCCTCTATACTAAATTTGCTATAACTGATCCAGAAAGCACACAAAGGCAATATCTCACCATTTTACAGTTCAAACTACGCCTATTACAGCCTATTCTGTGTTCAATTTCCTTGTCCTCTATACTAAATTTGCTATAGCAGTCCGTACACAAGCAATATCTCACCATTTTACAGTTCAAACTACCTCTAATACAGCCTATTCTGTGTTCAATTTCCTTATCCTCTATACTAAATTTGCTATAACTGACCTTCCTAGAACATATCTCGCATTTTACGAGTTCAAACTACCTCTAATACAGCCTATTCAGTGTTCAATTTCCTTGTCCTCTATATTAAATTTGCTATAACTGATCCATATACAAAGGCAATATCTCACCATTTTACAGTTCAAACTACCTCTAATACAGCCTATTCTGTGTTCAATTTCCTTATCCTCTATACTAAATTTGCTATAACTGATCCATACACAAAGGCAATATCTCACCATTTTACAGTTCAAACTACCTCTAATACAGCCTATTCTGTGTTCAATTTCCTTATCCTCTATACTAAATTTGCTATAACTGATCCATACACAAAGGCAATATCTCACCATTTTACAGTTCAAACTACCTCTAATACAGCCTATTCTGTGTTCAATTTCCTTATCCTCTATACTAAATTTGCTATAACTGATCCATACACAAAGGCAATATCTCACCATTTTACAGTTCAAACTACCTCTAATACAGCCTATTCTGTGTTCAATTTCCTTGTCCTCTATATTAAATTTGCTATAACTGATCCATATACAAAGGCAATATCTCACCATTTTACAGTTCAAACTACCTCTAATACAGCCTATTCTGTGTTCAATTTCCTTATCCTCTATACTAAATTTGCTATAACTGATCCATACACAAAGGCAATATCTCACCATTTTACAGTTCAAACTACCTCTAATACAGCCTATTCTGTGTTCAATTTCCTTATCCTCTATACTAAATTTGCTATAACTGATCCATACACAAAGGCAATATCTCACCATTTTACAGTTCAAACTACCTCTAATACAGCCTATTCTGTGTTCAATTTCCTTATCCTCTATACTAAATTTGCTATAACTGATCCATACACAAAGGCAATATCTCACCATTTTACAGTTCAAACTACCTCTAATACAGCCTATTCTGTGTTCAATTTCCTTATCCTCTATACTAAATTTGCTATAACTGATCCATACACAAAGGCAATATCTCACCATTTTACAGTTCAAACTACCTCTAATACAGCCTATTCTGTGTTCAATTTCCTTATCCTCTATACTAAATTTGCTATAACTGATCCATACACAAAGGCAATATCTCACCATTTTACAGTTCAAACTACCTCTAATACAGCCTATTCTGTGTTCAATTTCCTTATCCTCTATACTAAATTTGCTATAACTGATCCATACACAAAGGTAATATCTCACCATTTTACAGTTCAAACTACCTCTAATACAGCCTATTCTGTGTTCAATTTCCTTATCCTCTATACTAAATTTGCTATAACTGATCCATACACAAAGGCAATATCTCACCATTTTACAGTTCAAACTACCTCTAATACAGCCTATTCTGTGTTCAATTTCCTTATCCTCTATACTAAATTTGCTATAACTGATCCATACACAAAGGCAATATCTCACCATTTTACAGTTCAAACTACCTCTAATACAGCCTATTCTGTGTTCAATTTCCTTATCCTCTATACTAAATTTGCTATAACTGATCCATACACAAAGGCAATATCTCACCATTTTACAGTTCAAACTACCTCTAATACAGCCTATTCTGTGTTCAATTTCCTTATCCTCTATACTAAATTTGCTATAACTTATCCATACACAAAGGCAATATCTCACCATTTTACAGTTCAAACTACCTCTAATACAGCCTATTCTGTGTTCAATTTCCTTATCCTCTATACTAAATTTGCTATAACTGATCCATACACAAAGGCAATATCTCACCATTTTACAGTTCAAACTACCTCTAATACAGCCTATTCTGTGTTCAATTTCCTTATCCTCTATACTAAATTTGCTATAACTGATCCATACACAAAGGCAATATCTCACCATTTTACAGTTCAAACTACCTCTAATACAGCCTATTCTGTGTTCAATTTCCTTATCCTCTATACTAAATTTGCTATAACTGATCCATACACAAAGGCAATATCTCACCATTTTACAGTTCAAACTACCTCTAATACAGCCTATTCTGTGTTCAATTTCCTTGTCCTCTATACTAAATTTGCTATAACTGATCCATACACAAAGGCAATATCTCACCATTTTACAGTTCAAACTACCTCTAATACAGCCTATTCTGTGTTCAATTTCCTTATCCTCTATACTAAATTTGCTATAACTGATCCATACACAAAGGCAATATCTCACCATTTTACAGTTCAAACTACCTCTAATACAGCCTATTCAGTGTTCAATTTCCTTGTCCTCTATATTAAATTTGCTATAACTGATCCATATACAAAGGCAATATCTCACCATTTTACAGTTCAAACTACCTCTAATACAGCCTATTCTGTGTTCAATTTCCTTATCCTCTATACTAAATTTGCTATAACTGATCCATACACAAAGGCAATATCTCACCATTTTACAGTTCAAACTACCTCTAATACAGCCTATTCTGTGTTCAATTTCCTTATCCTCTATACTAAATTTGCTATAACTGATCCATACACAAAGGCAATATCTCACCATTTTACAGTTCAAACTACCTCTAATACAGCCTATTCTGTGTTCAATTTCCTTATCCTCTATACTAAATTTGCTATAACTGATCCATACACAAAGGCAATATCTCACCATTTTACAGTTCAAACTACCTCTAATACAGCCTATTCTGTGTTCAATTTCCTTGTCCTCTATATTAAATTTGCTATAACTGATCCATATACAAAGGCAATATCTCACCATTTTACAGTTCAAACTACCTCTAATACAGCCTATTCTGTGTTCAATTTCCTTATCCTCTATACTAAATTTGCTATAACTGATCCATACACAAAGGCAATATCTCACCATTTTACAGTTCAAACTACCTCTAATACAGCCTATTCTGTGTTCAATTTCCTTATCCTCTATACTAAATTTGCTATAACTGATCCATACACAAAGGCAATATCTCACCATTTTACAGTTCAAACTACCTCTAATACAGCCTATTCTGTGTTCAATTTCCTTATCCTCTATACTAAATTTGCTATAACTGATCCATACACAAAGGCAATATCTCACCATTTTACAGTTCAAACTACCTCTAATACAGCCTATTCTGTGTTCAATTTCCTTATCCTCTATACTAAATTTGCTATAACTGATCCATACACAAAGGCAATATCTCACCATTTTACAGTTCAAACTACCTCTAATATAGCCTATTCTGTGTTCAATTTCCTTATCCTCTATACTAAATTTGCTATAACTGATCCATACACAAAGGCAATATCTCACCATTTTACAGTTCAAACTACCTCTAATACAGCCTATTCTGTGTTCAATTTGCTTATCTTCTATATTAAATTTGCTATAACTGATCCACACACAAAGGCAATGTCTCACCATTTTACAGTTCAAACAACCTCTAATACAGCCTATTTTAAGTTCAATTTCCTTATCTTCTATACTAAATTTGTTATAACTGATCCATGCATCAATTCATGGTCGCATCATTTTACAGTTCAAACTATTTCCAGTACAGCCTATTCCATGTTCTTATACCAAACTTGCTATTACTGATCCATACACTGCAGTATTTTAAATGTTTACTATATACTAATTCCACTTTCTGAATTTTTATGATGGATTCAAGGTTGGTGCTGTCACTGCTTTCATTCCAAATCCAGGTCATAGTTTCTGTTTTGGAAAGGTTTATCTTCAGTCCTATTTCTTGGAAGACTTGGTAGAGTATGTTGATTTTCTGTTCAAAATCATTCTTATTCCAAATAAGAATACCTATATCATCAGCATAGCCTTCACTCCAACATCTGTACATTGGCCTCAGGAGGGAATTCAGGATGGACATCATAAACTACTAGTACTTGTACGTTCATAATACTGTAAGATTAAATCTAAATTAGAGAGGTCTTCTTTGATATTCACTCTCATATGCTTATTCATCTAATCTACTAATAATAATCAGTGGGGTTCAAAACATTTTAGTAAAGATCAGATTTTAAATTTTTGTTGCGTATTTAAAAGCTGAAAGATATTTTAGATTGCAAGAACAATACTTTTTTTTTGCAAGTAGATATTAGCATTTTTTTTAGAATAGCTATGATTTTTTCCAGATACAAGTTCTACTGTTTAATCCATAACTTGGGGAAGGACATAGATTCATATTTTTCCCTTGGGCATATGTGTGTAAATAAATGTAATGAATTTGTCTATATTTCTGAGATGAGGTAGTATTTACATTATTTACACTATTGTCCTCATCTTCATTGCCATTTTCACAATGTTTCGGCTGATGTACACTTCAGCTTTCTTCAGATACTAGGAGCTTTGAACTGAACCCTTCATTACAATCACTGGGGTATATCATTCTCATTCCTTGTGTGACTTGACCCAAAGAGTTGTGAGTTAAATACCAGCAATGGCGAACAAATAACTTAGAATGTCAGGTTTCAGGGAGGTATCTCATGACTACCAGAAGTGTTTTTACACAAGGAATGAGAATGATATACCCCAATAATCATAATAAAGGTTTTGGTTCAAAATTTCTGGCACCTGAAGAAGGCTAGAGTGTGCAACATCAAAACATCATGAAAATGGCAACGAAAATGACGACAATAGTATGAATAATGTAAATGTAATGAAATTTACTGGAATCTGAACTCAGCCTTCCAATTTTTCATTCTGAACCACTATCTACTGCACTAAGATCTAAGGGACCTAATGCTATTTACTTTCTTTGCTAATGTATTTAGCATAAAGGGTTAATTTGATCTAATGTTTGATATTATTAAAGCAGTAAAAACAAAATGAAAAAATAAATGAAGACAAGTATTTTCAGTTAGTCTTTATTCTTATGTTATCTCAAGGTTCACTTGTGTTTCTTACTAGTCGACCACTTGTTGGCAGGAAAACAAAAATGTGGGAGTTTAGAAGTATTTTTCCTTGCAATAAATAAGGTAGTAATCGGAAACTCTCTCTTGTCTTCCCAACTCAGAAAACATCCGACTGATTAGATGAAATCTCAAGTTTCTAAATTACTGACTTGAATTTTATTTCTCATGAACATCACATATCAATCTCTTTGGAATCAAATGATACAGACGATCTTCTTTCTCTGTGTGTTTATTTTTTTTCAAAATATTCCTATCTTGTTTCACTCAGGTGTGATTAAACATAGATATAGGCAATACGCATGTAAATAGACATTATCTACGTGCTTATTTCCTTCTTTATACTTCAGTGTATATATATATATATATATATATATAAAAACAGATGTTTTTACCTGTCCCTTTCTATTTCTCTAGCTATCTCTCTGTCTCTCATATATATATGTTTGTGTGTGTGTGTGTGTGTGTGTGGTTATGTATGTGTGGTTATATGTTTGTGTATTTATGTGGTTGTGTGTATGGTTATATTT
The DNA here is from genome assembly GCA_037127315.1 of Ascarosepion bandense. Taxonomy (NCBI): domain Eukaryota; kingdom Metazoa; phylum Mollusca; class Cephalopoda; order Sepiida; family Sepiidae; genus Ascarosepion; species Ascarosepion bandense. The sequence continues at coordinate 1,232,424 of JBBBDQ010001388.1, forward strand.
TTGTGAGTATTTATGTGGTTGTGTGTGTGTGTTAAATGTGTGTATGTATTTTTATGGTTTTGTGTGTGCATGTGTTTGGTTTTGTCTGTGTATTTATGTGTTTCTGTGTGTGTGTGTGTGTGTGTGTGTGTGGCAATACGTTTGTGTGAATTTAAGTGGTTGTGTGTGCATGTGTAATATAGTTCTGTTATATACATAGATATATATATGTTTATGGAGTTTAAATTGTCTACATTTTAAGATGGATGCACCTATGTGTGTGTGTGTATATATATATATAATTTTTTTAAAAATCATATCACCCCAAGCAAGGTGGTAATGCCACTGGTGTGGAGGGGGCTACATAAGAGTGAAGAGATTGGTAAAGAGAAAACCGGAAACTGCATCCTAAACAGGAAACAAGGGATGAGCCTCTTCACCTGTTCAATAGATGTGGGTGGAGTGTGAACCAGGCGATAGTTTTGTCTATCTACTCCAATTATATATATATATATATATATATATATATATTTGTATACTCAAAATCGAGTGGCAGCCATTATCATATATAAGTGTGTAATTATCTATATTCAATGATATATACTGCTGTACATTTACATCTACCCACAAATATGTGCACAGATATAGATATATATATATATATATATATATATATATATATATATATGAAAGTCTACATATATACATGTGTGTTTGTGTGTGGATCTATGTAAACCTCTGTTTAGTGTTTCATGACATTACTTTTAGTTACTCTGTATTTGTTTTTGACATTTGTCTTTTGGAAACATTTTACCAAATTTTTTTTGGCAATATCTTTATCATCAAAGAAACAGACTCTGTCTTTTTCCTTTTAGCACCAGAAATATCTTCCACAAGTGTCAAAATACAAAATAACAGCTCAAACCCAACCATTGGCATTTGAACTCCAAAAATTATTAGTTGAATACAATACAGCAATAGATATGATACCACTTGCAATAATTTTCATTTTTGTTTTTGTGTTTCTATGTGACACTTATGAGAATCTATTTTAGGAAAAAAGTTAACTTTTGGCAGATATAATTCTTTATTGAAAATTATGTCTGCCGTATTTTCTTGCACTTCCCATCTTTGGAACTTTTTTCTGTATACTTGCATCTCCAATTGCTACAATCTCTAAAAGTTTAAATGTGATGTCAGTTGCCATCTTCTATCTCCCTAAATGCTATGCACTTCCTTAAATCCTTTTCACCTCTTATTTTTTCTTTGGCATTCCCTGTACCCTGTTTCTCCTCTCACTGTAACCCCCTGCATACCAGTGGCAGTCCTGCCTTGCTTGTAGACACTAATATCAGTGATTATATCTTTCAATAGATTTTGAGCTTGATTCAATTATATTTAGTCTTAATATAGTATCAGTTATGGTTTTAAACACTGAGCAATTGAAGTATGTAGGTCTTCATGAGGATAGCCTTTCTCTGATTGATTTTTACAACTTATCAACATTTTTCAAGTTATTTAAAGCCAGAAATATTTTTAGACAATAAGAATGTTTTTCTGGGTTTGGCAAAGGGGTAGATATAATAAAGATTTACTGATAAAAGTCCTAATAATTAACCCATTGCTTATGAGGAGAAGAAGTCTGCTTTTCTATGAACATCATGGACTGGTTCTACAGAATCATAAATGAAGAACTGTGCTACAATAACAGAAACCACATGATTTGAAGACTTTCAGCTAAAGCTACAACTAAAATTGACAGTAAAACGCCAAGAGAAAATAGACATAATCAAGATGTTCATATTCCACAGTATTTCAAACAGAAGGAAACTCCTGGAAAGAGTGATAACAGCAAAGCTGAGAAACCTATTTTGCTGAAAACTTGTTTTAAAACAAAGATTTTATAAATTTCAACTAAAACTAGCACTGACTGCTCAGTCAATGAATGCCAACTGGAAAGAGCAATAACAGTAGACTTGAGAAATCTATTTTCCCAAAAATTTGTCTTAAAACAAAGATTTTATAAATTTCAACTAAAATTGGGTTAAATAGCAGGACTGATTGGGTTCTATAGCCTTGGTTGCCAACCAGTCTACCACAGAAAGTAATGGCAACCTATTGGAGAAAAATCTTCTGCCCAGTTAGTCATGTCTATTTTGAGACATGATCCCCCCAAGCATGTCCTCATGTATGACACTTAACTGACTGATCAATTAGCTTGATATCTTTCAAAAGTTGTCTCTGCACAATCTGTTGTTATACTTTTGATGATAGAGTGGCTAATGCCAACCTTTTTGCACAAGGCAACATTGGTGGAATTGAGACCATCCTAATTCAGTCACAACTTCACTGGGCTAGTCATGTTGCAATGAGTGACAACAAAATACCAAAAGTCTTCATGTGTAGCTAGCTTGAAGTGGACAAAGACTGCTAGACATTGCTCAGGTATAAAGGGTAAACTCTCAGCTGGAAATGTACATCATACTTACCTCAAGTGAGTTGCCCTGGATAGAAAGAACTGGAGATATTTGTGCAAGTGTGACACTAGAAATTTTTAAACGAATTGCATTGACTGGCTAAGAGATGAAAGACAATAATGAAAAGTGTCAGCAAATCTTCCCAATAATATCTATGTTCCGAGATATTTGCGGTTACCCATGTGTACTTGTATGCACTAATAAGATGGAAGTTTCCTGCATGATGCAAACATAAAAACTGAATAAAGTTGTCAGGAGAGTTATATACATATATATATATATGTAAATGTAAACTTATCATTATACTTGTTTTGAAAAACCCTCTGAGCACATATGCGGAAGGAAAAAATGGTGATAAAAAAAGAACGAGCTAAGCACTTGAACATCAGTCAAAGTACGTAGCCCAAAAAAAACCCCAGAGGCAAGTAACCTAAAACAAAAAGCACTCAATACGCAAGTAGAGCAAACAAAGTAAATAACTAACCTAGAGAGTCAACGAACCTACCAAGGTTTCACCAATTTGAATCCTCAGGGAAAGTTGGCTCAGGATCCTCAGGATAAGAGCCAACTTTCCCTGAGGATCCAATTTGGTGAAACCTTGGTAGGTTCGTTGACTCTGTAGGTTAGTTATTTACTATATATATATATATATGCAGATGATTTATTTATGCTCTCACTTGCCAATTGAGCACTATAGAAAGAGGAAAATTTCATAAGCAGCAGTTATTTACAGTTGCTCTTTTTATGATTTCCCATTTGATTTTGGTGGGGATATTGTTTTCTTTTTAGGTCAGATTGTAATGCTTGTGTCTTTTTATATTTCAAATAACATTTTGCGGTTATAATATCTTTCTTTAAAAGCTTCTTTTTTTTTCTGTGACACCTACGTAATTTTCCAGTCTAGGTTGATATTATTAATTATGATAGCTTTGTATATTATGTTATCAATAGAACGTTTAATGTTAAGTAGGTAATTTTCTTTGTTTTGGTAGTTACATTTAATGGTGTTATTTTGCTGGGTTTTATCTTCATTGTTATTGTTATTGGTTTTGTTGAGTATTTTTTTTATTGTTTTTAGTCATTATTTCCTCCATGTTATTCATACAACTGTAACTAATTTTGATTGTATTTTCGTTAATAATTTTAAATAATTTACTGTTTTTAGAGAAGTGTTTGTCAATTAGTTTGAAGAATATTTTCCCAACTTTTGTTTTTATTTTATTATCATCATGAGGGAGACGTGAATTATATTATATATTTTTGTATTGTTTATGTTTTTGTATTCTAGTTTGTTTGAATATCCTGTGTTTTTAGGGCTGTTTCATGCTTTTTTTGGTTCTGTTTTTATTGACTACTATTTTATTGACTATTAGTCTACTAAAAGAAACAAAAGTAAAAATGTTTTAATTTTTTCCTAATTTTTTAAATTTAAGAAATACTCAAATGTTTATCAGGTTAATGGAAAATCTAGGTAAATTCTGGAGAATGCTAGTTTTATTCATATTGTTCTTTTACAGATAAATATCTTAGTTATATCTGAAATTTTACACAACCACACAAACACACACATCCAAATATATATTATACATTCAGTTCATATAGTTATTTTCTAAGCACAGATGTGACACAAGACCAAAAGTATGGGACACCCAGTGGGGATTGAACTCACTATCTCTCTCTCTCTCTCTCTCTCTCTCTATATATATATATATATATATATATAGTGAGTGTGTTCTATCTGGTAACTGCTTTGAACAAGCATTCTACATTGTAACCAGAGAACATAGCATAAAGTCGTAAATAACTTCCGTTTATGAATTTTTCTCCTCTCTATAGTGCTCAATTGGCAAGCGAGAGCATAAATAAACCATCTGCATATATATATATATATATATATAACTCTCATTCAGTTTTTATGTTTGCATCATATGTGAAACAGCAATCATACTAGTGACCTGCATAAAGAATGCTCTTTATGAAAAAGACAAAATAAATTATGTTATAGTCAAAACATGACAATAAAATAACATCAAAAACATGACATCCTTGAGAATGACCAGTGAATTGGCTGAAAGTGCTTGGAAAGATAATAATTATGGAACATTTTTTACATTCTTTATCTCCAGCAAAAAAGAAATATGTAAGAATACTGGAAAAAATTACATCAAAAATTAATAAAACATTCTTTGCCATTCATTTTTAATGAAACATCTTTAAAAGAATGATGACTGCCTAAAGTAAACAATATCTATTAGAGAATACACAAAACAATAAACTCAAAAGCTACAAGTCTAATTTTTTTTATATAAAGTGCTTGCACTCAGAAATTATGTGATAATTTATGCTTTGTATCATACAATTGTATTCTCATGTTTTTTAAAACTACTTTAAAACTCAGTTTAAGTCTTAGGCTAAGAGAGTGAAATCTGAAAACAGTACTTAATTTTAAATATCGGAATGGTAAAAGTTCTCACCATGGAATTTGGCTCTGAAAAGGAATTCAAGTTTAGATGCATTTGGCACTAAAACCCAACCATAATTATTTTTTCATTCTCCTCATACCAGAAGAATTTCCTGTATCGCTGTTTATGTAATCATTAGATCAAATGAAAGTTTTGGCATCAGTTTAATAAATCCTACCTGTGATAACTTTGGTTATATACACATTGAGTGTATGTAATAATGTTGGTAGATCATAATTATTTGCTGACATTTGCTATAGATTATCTTTAATATGTGACAATCCATGTAGATTAAGATTAATCAAATCATCTGCCTAATTTATCACAAATGACAAATTATTCCCTCCTTTCTTTCCTCTTTTGATTTTTCTTTATCTTTCATCTATGTATCCCTACCCCCTATGTAGCCAGCCCCCATGTAGCTCCCCCCTATTAAACACACAAGGCTTTAATTAGGCAAGGTTATCTCTTGAGGTTAAGTTTATCAATCCTCAAAAGCTGGCAAAAACTTTGCAGACAATTTAAAGCCTCATTATCTGACTATCCTCTTTCAACAAAAGCAAAACCAAAAGCAATCCCCTACTTACTGTGTGTCAAGTTTTCTCAGGTGTTCACCACTCTCCACAACTTCTGGTCCTTTGGTGATATTAGAAAGTTTTATCTTTTTTTCTATCTCTCCTAATTGCTGTCCTATCAACCATTTACACAAGCTTGTTAGGCAGTTTATTAATATACAGGCACTACCAGACAAAAAGAAAAATGCCCACTAGATGCTCATTACCAACTAAATCCTGCAACACCAACTAGAAATATGATTTTTTTTTTTTTAATCATATCACCCCGAGCAAGGCGGTAATGCCACTGATGTGCAGGGGGCTACGTAAGAGTGAAAAGATTTGGAAAAGAGAAAGCCGGAAACCACATCCTAAACAGGGAACAAGGGATGAGCCTCTACACCTGTACAATAGATGTGGGTGGAGTGTGAACCGGGTGATAGTTTAATCTATCTACTTCAATGGAAAAAAAATAAAAAAAAGAAAAATAAAAAAAGAAAAGTGAAAAGATTGGAAAAGAGAAAGCCGGAAACCACATCCTAAACAGGGAACAAGGGATGGGCCTCTACACCTGTTCAATAGACATGGGTGAAGTGTGAACCGGGCAATAGTTTAGTCTATCTACTCCAATTGAAAAAAAAAAATAAAGAAAAGTGAAAAGACTGGAAAAGAGAAAGCCGGAAACCACATCCTGAACAGGGAACAAGGGATGAGTCTCTACACCTGTACAATAGACGTGGGTGGAGTGTGAACCGTCAGACATTCCAGCTTCTCACTACTATCTTCAGGAATTATAAACATGGTATATATCTACATCTAGATGTGCATGTGGTGTAATCATTAGCTTTGCAGAATTAAAAATCAGTGAGCTGAGTTCAAATTCCAGTCAAATTCATGACATTCACTTTTGTGTATATACAGCTGAATTCATTTTCTTCTCTCAACTTTGAGTTAAATAGTAGGGAAAACTAGGTTCTTCAGCCTTGGTTGTTGAGCAGTCTAGGAGAGCAAGTACTCTGAATTCATAACTCGTTGGGCATCCTCTGAAAAACCTAGTATCAGACTGACACAAAAATGCCCACTAGAATCCAAAAGTAAACTTGTACGTACATACAAACACATTAATACCACAAGACACACAAGGTCTACCTGACTTATGAGAAGCAAATGACACAGAACTAAAAGTACTTCTATATTTCATTTCTCCCAAATTGTTTATGAACCTTAAATAAAAGTGGAACATGTTAAATTTATAATTGTTTTTTATTTGTTCTTTATCCTATATATACATATATATATATATATATATATACCTTCTGAGACATGATCACTCAAGCATGTATCATGTACGGCAATTAACTGACTGATATATATAATGCACATATACGAACTTAGGCTTGCAATATGCTTTGTGTCTCAGCACATATACTAATGATTTTCATATGACTAATAGCAGCCAAATTATCTATATATATATATATACACACACACACATATATATATATATATACACACACACACACACATATATATATATATATATATATATATATACATATACATTTTATCTCGTTTTACTTCATAGTCTGTTTCACTTCTAGTAACGCCAGATTGGTTACCGTCTGTTGAATGATAGATAAGTAATGTAGGTAAAATAGAAATGGAGTTCTGCTTAATTAGCAAAAATACTTGCAACCTTAAAAAACAACTGAAAGGAAAGAGAAAAAATTTTTAACACTTTGCTTTCCAATGTGAGCTTTTGTGTTAGATTGAAAATCTGTTCTTCCTTGTTTTCTCATCTGAAACCATGTTCCAATAATTGTCATCCCGATGACTTTATTTTCACTCGAGAGTATGGAATTTTGAATGCCTCTGTTCAAATTAAGTTCTTTGAATAAATGATTTTCTATTAATAACTTGTTTTCGATGAATCCTTTTAAAATAAAAATCAACCCTAAAAGTATCTATTAACTATCCATTTTTCTATAAAATTAGGAAATTACGGCAGTTTTATTTATAGTTTTTTCCTATTTCATTGCAAATGCACTGATAACCATTTCTTGTGGGATTAAGATTAGAGTTGAAAACATTCTTGCATTATTTTAACTGTTAATTTTTTTCTTTTTATAAACAAATCCTGGAAAATGAGACAGGGACCATTTAATTCAAAATGTATGCCCAGATAAATTTTATGCCTACTTTCTTTTTAGTAAACAACTCCCTTTTTAAGTCCATACATATATGTGATAACTGGTTCTAGCACTTAGCCCCTCCCATTTTAACAACTTCAGAGGTATCTGCTGACAATACTGATATCAAAGTGGTTAGTGGGTTGGAGGAGTTTTGCCTTTTGCTGATAAAATCCTTTGAAATGTTTATGGAATCAGGTTTTAGATGATGCACAAGCTCCCATAGTATTGTAGAACTATTTTTTACATTTCCATAAGAAACTAGTATTGCTAATGATTCTCTGAGGAATTATAATACTTTAGATCATCATCTGGTGTATGTGTGGGGTATTTTCTATTTTTTCTTTTTTCCTTATCTCTAACTCTGCAACGAAATCCCTTCCTTTAAGTTCTTCCCATTTATCTATCTTATCAAATCCTTTTTTCTGGTGAAACATTGGAAGATATAATGAATATGTAACATAATCAAACGCAGGAATGAAGTCAGTAGCAGTAATAATAATAATACTGTAGACTATGATCATTTACAAATTAAACAATTCACTGAATATTGTCATGTCTTGCTTATCAATTAATAGACTTGATAATGGAAGATATCATGAATATGTAACATAATCAAACGCAGGAATAGAAGTCAGTAGCAGTAATAATACTGTAGACTATGATCATTTACAAATTAAACAATTCACTGAATATTGTCATGTCTTGCTTATCAATTAATAGACTTGATAATGGAAGATATAATGAATATTAACATAATCAAACGCAGGAATGAAGTCAGTAGCAGTAATAATAATAATACTGTAGACTATGATCATTTACAAATTAAACAATTCACTGAATATTGTCATGTCTTGCTTATCAATTAATAGACTTGATAATGGAAGATGTAATGAATATATAACATAATCAAACGCAGGGATGAAGTCAGTAGCAGTAATAATAATAATACTGTAGACTATGATCATTTACAAATTAAACAATTCACTGAATATTGTCATGTCTTGCTTATCAATTAATAGACTTGATAATGGAAGATATCATGAATATGTAGCATAATCAAACGCAGGAATGAAGTCAGTAGCAGTAATAATAATAATACTGTAGACTATGATCATTTACAAATTAAACAATTCACTGAATATTGTCATGTCATATCAATTAATAGACTTGATAATGGAAGATGTAATGAATATATAACTTAATCAAACGCAGGAATGAAGTCAGTAGCAGTAATAATAATAATACTGTGAACTATGATCATTTACAAATTAAACAATTCACTGAATATTGTCATGTCTTGCTTATCAATTAGTAATAGACTTGATAATGGAAGATATCATGAATATGTAACATAATCAAACGCAAGGAATGAAGTCAGTAGCAGTAATAATAATAATACTGTGAACTATGATCATTTACAAATTAAACAATTCACTGAATATTGTCATGTCTTGCTTATCCAATTAATAGACTTGATAATGGAAGATATCATGAATATGTAACATAATCAAACGCAGGAATGAAGTCAGTAGCAGTAATAATAATAATACTGTAGACTATGATCATTTACAAATTAAACAATTCACTGAATATTGTCATGTCTTGCTTATCAATTAATAGACTTGATAATGGAAGATATAATGAATATGTAACATAATCAAACGCAGGAATGAAGTCAGTAGCAGTAATAATAATAATACTGTAGACTATGATCATTTACAAATTAAACAATTCACTGAATATTGTCATGTCTTGCTTATCAATTAATAGACTTGATAATGGAAGATATAATGAATATGTAACATAATCAAACGCAGGAATGAAGTCAGTAGCAGTAATAATAATAATACTGTAGACTATGATCATTTACAAATTAAACAATTCACTGAATATTGTCATGTCTTGCTTATCAATTAATAGACTTGATAATGGAAGATATAATGAATATGTAACATAATCAAACGCAGGAATGAAGTCAGTAGCAGTAATAATAATAATACTGTAGACTATGATCATTTACAAATTAAACAATTCACTGAATATTGTCATGTCTTGCTTATCAATTAATAGACTTGATAATGGAAGATATAATGAATATGTAACATAATCAAACGCAGGAATGAAGTCAGTAGCAGTAATAATAATACTGTAGACTATGATCATTTACAAATTAAACAATTCACTGAATATTGTCATGTCTTGCTTATCAATTAATAGACTTGATAATGGAAGATATCATGAATATGTAACATAATCAAACGCAGAGATGAAGTCAGTAGCAGTAATAATAATAATACTGTAGACTATGATCATTTACAAATTAAACAATTCACTGAATATTGTCATGTCTTGCTTATCAATTAATAGACTTGATAATGGAAGATATCATGAATATGTAACATAATCAAACGCAGGAATGAAGTCAGTAGCAGTAATAATAATACTGTAGACTATGATCATTTACAAATTAAACAATTCACTGAATATTGTCATGTTTTGCTTATCAATTAATAGACTTGATAATGGAAGATATAATGAATATGTAACATAATCAAACGCAGGAATGAAGTCAGTAGCAGTAATAATAATACTGTAGACTATGATCATTTACAAATTAAACAATTCACTGAATATTGTCATGTCTTGCTTATCAATTAATAGACTTGATAATGGAAGATATAATGAATATGTAACATAATCAAACGCAGGAATGAAGTCAGTAGCAGTAATAATAATAATACTGTAGACTATGATCATTTACAAATTAAACAATTCACTGAATATTGTCATGTCTTGCTTATCAATTAATAGACTTGATAATGGAAGATATAATGAATATGTAACATAATCAAACGCAGGAATGAAGTCAGTAGCAGTAATAATAATAATACTGTAGACTATGATCATTTACAAATTAAACAATTCACTGAATATTGTCATGTGTCTTGCTTATCAATTAATAGACTTGATAATGGAAGATATAATGAATATGTAACATAATCAAACGCAGGAATGAAGTCAGTAGCAGTAATAATAATAATACTGTAGACTATGATCATTTACAAATTAAACAATTCACTGAATATTGTCATGTCTTGCTTATCAATTAATAGACTTGACAATGGAAGATATAATGAATATGTAACATAATCAAACGCAGGAATGAAGTCAGTAGCAGTAATAATAATAATACTGTAGACTATGATCATTTACAAATTAAACAATTCACTGAATATTGTCATGTCTTGCTTATCAATTAATAGACTTGATAATGGAAGATATAATGAATATGTAACATAATCAAACGCAAGAATGAAGTCAGTAGCAGTAATAATAATAATACTGTAGACTATGATCATTTTAAATTAAACAATTCACTGAATATTGTCATGTCTTGCTTATCAATTAATAGACTTGATAATGGAAGATATAATGAATATGTAACATAATCAAACGCAGGAATGAAGTCAGTAGCAGTAATAATAATACTGTAGACTATGATCATTTACAAATTAAACAATTCACTGAATATTGTCATGTCTTGCTTATCAATTAATAGACTTGATAATGGAAGATATAATGAATATGTAACATAATCAAACGCAGGAATGAAGTCAGTAGCAGTAATAATAATAATACTGTAGACTATGATCATTTACAAATTAAACAATTCACTGAATATTGTCATGTCTTGCTTATCAATTAATAGACTTGATAATGGAAGATATAATGAATATGTAACATAATCAAACGCAGAATGAAGTCAGTAGCAGTAATAATAATAATACTGTAGACTATGATCATTTACAAATTAAACAATTCACTGAATATTGTCATGTCTTGCTTATCAATTAATAGACTTGATAATGGAAGATATAATGAATATGTAACATAATCAAACGCAGGAATGAAGTCAGTAGCAGTAATAATAATAATACTGTGGGCTATGATCATTTACAAATTAAACAATTCACTGAATATTGTCATGTCTTGCTTATCAATTAATAGACTTGATAATGGAAGATATAATGAATATGTAACATAATCACACGCAGGAATGAAGTCAGTAGCAGTAATAATAATAATACTGTAGACTATGATCATTTACAAATAAAACAATTCACTGAATATTGCCATGTCTTGCTTATCAATTAATAGACTTGATAATGGAAGATGTAATTAATATACAAGCATAACAGGAACACACAGAAAATGCCGATCAGGAGGATATGAGTATAAATTTGCAAATATGTACATATATATTCAATAAATGATCAATGGACTTATCTCATTGATTTTTCCAGTTTCATGTCAAATTACTCATCAGAGACAACTGTATAGAAAAATCATCAACGCTTGAATGATTTGCTGAATCTAGTTAACTAATTTATAAAAGTGTTTTCTATTAGGTGATATTATTATCTATCTAAGTACCTGGTTTTCTATCTGGTATCTCTTCTTTCTTCTCCCTCTTGAGATATATATATATATATATATATATATATATAAAAATAATAACTAAATAGACTCTGTAAGTATGTAGGCCGTAAATTTATACTAAAATAAACCTTCAAAAAAACCACTAACAAACAGAACCTAATTTCGTTACAATCCGGTGCACTAAGGCGTCGGATAAATGGGGAGAAAAAAAAGAAATCGGCGAAACAAGAACAAAACATTCAATACTCTGCAGCAAAGAAAAAAAACCCCAAACAGAGCCTTTGCCCTGACGATCCGTAGTGTGAAACCGCGGTAGGTTTTGGCTCACTTTAGATTTTTGTGTATATATATATATATATATATATATATATATATACACACACACACAGGTGTACAGGTGGCAAAATGGTTAGCACCTCAGAATGAAAAATCAATGGGCTGAGTTGAAATTCCAGTCAAGTTAATGACATTCATGTTTGTGCGAATACCCTTAAATTCACTTTCTCCCCTCAGGTTACATAGTATGAAAGACTTGGTTATTCGACCTTGGTTGGAAACCAGTTTAGGAAAACAATAACTCTGAATTCAGAACTAGTTGGAAATACTGTGAAAAACCTACTTCCTTTGGAAATTACTGTAACAACACCAAGTGTATTGATACTATGACCCCTTTCTTCACTGTTAGACTTGCTTGATAGATAGATAGATATTTTTTACTGGAACTCTGTTTTAAGATACCTAGCTAAACTTTATATGACTGCATCAAAAAAGAAGAAATATATTAAGAAACATCAAGTGTGATGAGAAGTTCTATCTGAATATATAGAGCATTGTCACAGCAAACAATGTCTAGGGATATCATGAGTTATTACTGGAGTACTCTCAGCAGTGGTACTGGTATTAAAGTGTTGAAACCATATTGTGAATCCAGAAGTATTATCCAAAATAAGCTTTGTCAGTATCACTGCTACTGTTTCTTCAGCAGTTTGTCTATGAACTTCTATGTCTGAGGAATATAAATGGCATAATCTCATTTACTGACTTCTTTCTTTTTTTTTAATCAAATAAAAAAAACATGGCACATAACTTTCCTGAGAGACACTGCCTGAAATTAGTGGTTACTTCTTGCAAAGAAGCTTGTCTCTATCTTTAGATAAAACAGTCTCTATTTTGAGACAGTACTTCTCATTGTATTGAGACAGCTAGGGTCATAGACACACCCTGACATTTGTGGTAGCAGCCACAATAAATAGGTTATTTTTTGGTTAACACCTGATAGAATTCAATTTGTGGTGCAGTGGATATCGACTCGGAACAACAAATCGGAGAGCCGAGTTCAAATTCCAGTTGAATTCCTTGCATTCACTTACACACAAATACTTTTGGAAAAGGTATTCATCTGTCTCTTCCCTTTAGTTATGGGTTAAATAATAGAACAGTTTGGGTTCTATAGCCTTGGCTGACAACCAGTCTACCACAGAAAGCGATGGCAACCTACTGTGGGATAATCTTCTGCCCAGTCAGTCATGTCTATTTTGAGACATAATTGCCGAAGTTTGTATCCCGTATGGCACGTAACTGACTGACCATATTAAGTGGGTATGTAGATTCTTCAATACTAAAACCTAAGCATATGTACTATTTTACCATTGTTATGTGGGCTAATAAATAACATCATGGAAGTTTCAAATTATATTCTGAGGGTGAGAATAGAAAACATTTTGTTTTGTGATATATGACTAGTTTAATAATCTTTAATTAGTATAGAGCAAAAAATAGCATAGGAAGATTATATTACATCAAATTACAGTTTTTTTTTTTTGCCTAAACCAGAGTTTAAAAACTTTTTTATATCATCACCTACTTTCACTTCAAAAAATTTTCCACCGCCCACTTACTGTAACTATTCAAAAGCCTGTTATTGGTTCATAAACTAACATTACAATTTTTGTTTGTTTTTTTTATAATCATATTGCCACAAGCAAGGTATTTTACTGCCACTGTTTTTCTTCATTATCTTCCCAAAATGATTTTCCAGCTCTATAGAACTTGAACAATATTTTGTCTCCAGTCTAAGTTCTCATTTCAGTGTTTTTCAATTCAGAAGTTTTCTTTACACGACTGGGCAACAGCCTGTCAAACATATATATTATTTTTTTCACAATGTACAATACTCTACCACGTTTTTTCACAGTCGTACTGTCTTCCCAAAATGATTTTCCAGCTCGATAGAACTTGAAAAATATTTTGTTTCCAGTCTAAGTTTTCACTTCAGTGTTTTTCAATTCAGAAGTTTTCTTTACATGACTGGGCAACAGCCTGTCAAACAGCGATCTTATTTTTTTGGCAAACATCAGTTCAGCAGGTGACTGGCCAGAATTCACATTCGGATTAAGTGTGATTCTGCATACAGCTAAAAACTTCTGTATAGCATCATCATTTGTATCCAAACAGTAAACAGTTCAGTTTTAAAAAGCCCTTGTGTGTATTGATCACTAGCAATTTTGAATATTCTTCCTCAAATCTCAGTTGTAAATAGGCATGTGAAAAATCAATTTTCAAGAAAATCTTACTGCCATTCAATTTTGCAAATATATCTTCTGGCAACGGTAATATATATCATACAATCATTTAATCCCATAGAAAAATCAGCACAGATTCTAATGTTTTTGTTTGCTTTACATAAACTGTCAGAACTTCCCACTTTGAATAATCAACTTTTGACAAAACACCTATCTTTTCCAAGCGTTCCAACTTATTTGTTTGAGTACTGCAAATGGCACACTCCTTTTTGATTTAAATACAGGCTTAACATTATCCTTAAATTCAAACTTGACTTCTGTTTTTGTACAGAGTGCCAACCTTTCTGTAAATTCTTGAGGAAATTCATCCCTCAACTTAGTAGTCAGTTTTTCTGTTTCCTTCACTCTTTTCCGTATGGTCACATTGACTTTACTGCAAAAGAAATTTATGGGTAATTCCCATAGATTAAACATTTTTGCCAATCTGTCACAAATACATTTGTTGCACCCAGGATCATGTAAATTTTAGATTTACATGTCTTACTGACAAAAAAAGATATTTCCAATAAATTCTCCCATGAATTTAAGTTTTTGCCCAGATACACCTCTGGCAATTTTGTTTGACTTTTTCAACTTTGGACAACCGATTTTTTCCATGTTTCATCGCCAATAATGGAAATGTCACTTCCTGTGTCTAGTAGAAGTTTCACTGCATATCTATTTATTTAGACATTTACATATTTTCTTTTGGCATTGCTTAGTAATTCTTTTTTAGAATGTAAGACATTTACCTGAAATTTACACTTTTTCTTGTTCTTCTGCTCAGTCTTGCAATGTGAGATTTTGTACCCACAATAGCCACAAGTGAAACAAAGCTTCTTTTTGAAAAAAATAATATTTTTTCACATGATACCCACCACATACTTAACATGGGGATATTTTCATTTTACCAACAGATAATTTATTCTTAACCTCCAGTACTTGAGAATTTCCTTTTTCTTGTATTTTAACATTGTCTTTTTTAATGTTAATCAAATACTGACATTACTCAGTAATTTTCTGGAGTGTAATTTCAGAGTCTAGTTTGATCATGGTTAATATCAGGGACCTCATGTTTTTGTCTTTTAAAGCTGTTAGTACTTATACAAATATTAAACTCTTAAACTTGTTGATAGTTCACCCAGTTTAAATAGCTCACATTGCACATAAACAATTCTTGCGTAAATGGTAAAATCTAATTGCTTATATTTTACAATATTTAAACATTTATATCGCATGTGAAATATACTCTATCATCAAAAATACTTGATAAGATTTTAATTGTTTCATTTAAAGGATAATTCCTCAGGTTTCTTTGGTAGTATCAAGTTTGTATATTTTGCATTTTCATTAGTTCCAAGTTTGTGTTATAATGAAGTCATTTTTTCCTCGTCTGACCGATCCTAATACCTTTTAGTAAAAATAGATTTGTATCTTCTAAAATATGCCAAGAAAGTTGTGCCATTCTCTTAGTTATGTGTATATTCAGACAAAGAATTTGCTATTCCCTCAGGGGAGCAAAATTCTAGTATTTTGTTCTTCCATAGACTTGGGCATTATCAATTCAAACCATAATCTTGTCTCTTCTTGTCATTTCTCTTCTTGTTTTAATATTTGTTCTGCTATTTCTTCAGTTCTTTGTTAATGGCGCCTTATTTGTTCTTGTATTAACTGCAAACTGGCTCGTAGAGCCTTAGTTAACTCTGAGAACTTTTTTTTTTAATCATGTCACCCCGAGCTAGGCAGTAACGCCACTGATGTGCAGGGGCTACGTAAGAGTGAAAAGATTGGAAAAGAGAAAGCCGGAAACCACATCCTAAACAGGGAACAAGGGATGAGCCTCTTCACCTGTTCAATAGATTTGGGTGGAGTGTTCTATACTTAGCATAAAATATATTTATGCACAACTTCCAAAATGTAACTGTTCAAACAAAAGTAATAGAAAAAAAACGTTTTTTCTTTCTGAATATGATTGTTATAATTAATGAACACTTGCTTGTGTTTAATCCACAGTATTTGAATTTCTGTTCGAAAAAAATGTTGTACTGATGCCTTTCTACCTGCGGTTGTCAACACTGTCACATTTGCCTGGAAGAAAATGTTTTCTAAATTTTTACTTTCATTTCAAACACATGTTCATAGAGTTTTATCATTACATGCTGAATTTAGTGATTATCTGATTGAATCCACTGTAAATTTTTTGGTTGAATTTTTTTTTTTTATACTTCGAATACTTTGTTGAGGATGTGCGTTGTGGTACAGTGGATATCGGCTCAGAACAAGAAACCGGTGAGCCGTGTTCGAATTCCAGTTGAATCCATTGTATTCACTTATGCACAAATACCCTTGGGAAAGGTATTAATCCGTCACTTCCTTCCAGTTATGGGTTAAATAGCAGGACAGATTGGGTTCTATAGCCTTGGTCGGCAACCAGTCTACCGCAGAAAGCAATGGCAACCTACTGCGGGATAATCTTCTGCCCAGTCAGTCATGTCTCTTTCGAGACATGATCGCCCAAGCGTGTATCACGTATGGCACTTAACTGACTGACTGAATATAGTTGAAAACATGATTAAGGCTTCTACTGGTTATAAAGTGGGGGATCAGTTTTATATTGTTATGAAGTAATAAATTGATCCCTCACTAATTACTACATAATAATATAATACATCTCTTCCCTCTCTAGCTATGAGTCAAATAACAGGACAGATTGGGTTCTATAGCCTTGGCTGGCAACCAGTCTACCGTAGAAAGCAATGGTAACCTACTGCAGGATAATCTTGTGACCAGTCAGTCATGTCTCTTTCGAGACATGATCGCCCAAGTGTGTATCACATATGGCACTTAACTGACTGACTGACTTTGTTGATCTGTTATACTTGTCAAGTACCCAATTGAATTGTCAGAAAATCTTTGAATCTTCGCAACTTTGTAATGCATTTAGCGACTACCCACTTGAGTTTTTTGAATCCTCATCACCACAAATGTTGTATCTTTGAGAAAGGTACAGTGCCAGATTTGGAAACCCAAGTGGTAAACTATTAAATACGATCGTCACCAACCAGATTATTCTGAAAGAAAGTGTCACTGAAAGAATAGTCTTATGCAATGTACACTACCATATAGACACCTTGCTATGACTCTCATATAACAGATGGACTCATCCACCCTACTGTACCAAAAGGGGAGCAGGAAATTCCACTATAACATATTTTTATCATATTTTTCTTTCTTGTCTCTTTTTTCTCTTCTTTCTCACATACTGTTTTTCTTTTTTTATCTCTCTCACCAATCCATTTTCTTTTTCTTTCTTAGCTGCTCATTTTCCCTTCTCTCTTTGTCATTCTCATCTAATTTTTTTTCTTTCTCGTCTCTTTTTTCCCTCCTGTTTTACTTTTAGGGGAGGAGTATACAGTTTTTTGCATATTTGCCTTGAATATTTTTTTGGTGGTTGGGTGTACATTTTAAATATTCAAAATCCTATAGCAGCCACTATTCAGTTGCCCATCATCCACCCAACAGTTGAAATCGTCCACTGGTGGGCGATAGCACTCATGTTTGTAAATCCTGGTCTATACTCAGACAGTAAATACTGGTAGCAATACAAAATCTCGTTCTGTGGATGTTTAGCTGCCCAGTTAAAATATGTGAGGATGGAAATAAATGATTACAAAATGTAAAAAGAAAATACCTTCATCATTTGTCATTCTAACAAAGCTTCTACTTTCTGATGCCTAGGCCTTTTAATTCAGTCCATTTCACATTGATCTGTAATTGATCATTTATTACATCGGCATATTCTTTTGTTAATCCTATGCTGCATGCATCAGAAGAAAATGCTTGTTTTATTGGTTAAATAGAGACACAAACACTTGCATTAGCTTTAAAACACACTTTGTTTTATGACGGCTTTTCTTTATTCAATTTATTTTGTTTCTTTATCTTTTCTTTTTATCCTTATCTTTCTCTTTGGAGCTTTTACACTGGCTCTTTTTTCTTATTTTTTATCTCTCTCACCAATCCATTTTCTTTTTTTCTTTCTTACCTACTTTTTTTACCCTTCTCTCCTTATCATTCTTATCTAATTTTTTTTCTTTCTTGTCTCATTTTTCTCTTCTTTCTCACATACTTTTTTCTTTTTTTATCTCACATCAGTCCATTTTCTTTTTCTGTCTTACCTACTTTTTTCTCTTCTCTCCTATTTTTCCTTCTTACTTTATCATTTTTATCTGTGCTTGTTTTTTCTTGTCTCTTTTTTTAACATTTTTCTCACCTATTTTTCTTTCTTTCTCTTTCATACCAGTCTGTTTTACTTCTTTTCTTTCTTGCCTACTATTTTTATCTCCTATTTTTCCTTCTCTCTTATCTGCTCTTTATTTCTTTCTCACCTACTCTTTTTATCTTTCTGACCTTCTATTTTCCATTATCTCTCAAATGATTCCCATCTCTTTTTATCTTACTTGCTCTTTTTCTCTCTCCTACTCTTTTTACCTTCTCTCTTTATCTCACTTACCTTCTTTTTTCTTCTCTTCTACTCTTTCTACCTTGCTGTTTTTCTTATCTACACATTTATCTCCCTTACTTACTCTTTTTTCCCTAATTTTTCCCTTCTCTCTTCTCTTTCTTTACTTGTTTTTTCTTCCTTTCATTTTCTTTTCACCTTCTCTCTTTTATTTTTTTCTTTAGCTTTCTTAACTATTCTTTTTTCCTTTCTCTTTTATTTCTCATCTGCAATAAATTTCCCTCTCTTTTTATCTTGTTCCTTTTTTTCTACTCTTCTCATTCATTTTTTGCATCTTTCTTTTTCTTGTTTTTATCTTTTCTAATCTCTTTTTCTTTCCCCCATACTCTCTTTTGTCTCTTTTCTCCATTTTCTTATATATATATATCCTCTTCTTTCTTTACCTCTCTTTTTCTCTCATTCACCAGCTTCTTTTAATATTTTCCTCATTTTTCTCTGTCATCTAACCTTTTGTTTTATATCTCATCCTTCCTCAGTATTTAATACTTTCATTATTGCTCTCATCAATTCCTCTCTATATTTGATAAATTTTCTACTTTACCTTTTCTTTCTCTACAATTCTGTTTCCTTCTTCTTTCGTATCTTTATATTCATTAATTTTTCCCTTATTATTCATTTTGTGTCATTCTTTTGAAATTTCTTCATCTCAGATATTCGAGCAAAGAGACAATTATTTTTAGATGAAATAAAGTTTTTTTTTCTGTTGCCATGATTGAGTGTGAAACTTTCACTCCACTTTTCTCCTATACAATTCAGCTCTGTTTGTACACATTTACCCTCTCTCTCAGACACAGATTACTCTCTTACAGATACATATAAATGCACACACATCATGACACGCATTGAATCATGTTATATATTCTTTGAGTTCAAATTACAACACTATAATTATGAAAAAAGTAACACATTTAAGATTATTCCACAGTTCTTGTCATCAGTCAAATAAAATTAGTTCTCTTTACAAACCACCTAAATTTGTCTTTAATTTTTCAAATGACTAAACAAAATTTTGTAACAATTTTTAATTTTGTTTGATCAAATTGCAAACTGAACAATGCATATGTTTCTTCTTTGGCTATTATTATCAATGAAATTAAAAAAAAAGACACTGACAAATATGATATAAAATGGAAGAATTGTTCAGTTAAAGATGTCTTCTTCAGTATTTTGTTTGGAATACATTTTTGTTTATTTTATCTCATTTTTCAACACTCCTTCTCAGTTTTGCTTTCACTAGATGTAATAGAACAAAACTTAATAAAAATGGCCACATAATTTTGGACTCTCTGATATAACTTGGATGATAATTGTTAAAATGTTAAGTTTGCCTATCATCTGGTTCACGCACTTCCCCAATGTTTTTAACAGATGTAGGTGTTTTTCCTTTGTTTTTTTTTTTTTGTTTTTTAATCGTATCACCCCGAGCAAGGCGGTAACACCACTGATGTGCAGGGGGCTATGTAATAGTGAAAAGATTGGAAAAGAGAAAGCCAGAAACCATATCCTAAACAGGGAACAAGGGATGAGCCTCTTCACCTGTTCAATAGACGTGGGTGGAATGTGAACCGTCCGATAGATTAGTCTATCTACTCCAATTGAAAAAAGTAAATAAATAAATAAATAAAAGAGTGAAAAGATTGGAAAAGATAAAGCCGAAAACCACATCCTAAACAGGGAACAAGGGATGAGCCTCTTAACCTGTTCAATAGACATCTGTTTAGGATTAGGTTTCTTGTTCCTTCTAATATCTACTTTAACTCTATATTTCTGACGTCTCTGCTTAAACACTGAAATGTTATTTACTTCTTATTTTTCTTTAATAGGAGTAGATAGGCTCTTCAGTTGCCTGGTTCACACTCCTCCCTGGTTCTTTTATATAGGAGTAGATGTTTCCTGTTTAAGATTGGGTTTCTGGTTCCTTCTAAAGTCTTTTCATTCACCTTCATTTCCAGTAGCCCCTTGTGTCTTAGTGGCATTATTACTTTGCATGGGATGAATTGATTAAAAAAAAAGTTATTAGGTATCCTACTTTCATCTATTGACATGTGTATTCAAGAAATCTTTATAAAGAATATGCCAGAAAGCACATTTTCTTTATTAAGATTTCTCAGAGGCCAATAGATGTAATTTGTTAATCCTTTCAAATTATGTTTTTATCGCATTTTTTATTAAATATCCAACGTTGTGATAACAGAAGATCAGCCAAGAAAGGTGAAATAAGCAAACGCAAAAAGAAACTAAGTGAAATTAGCATGAATATATTTTTTTAATCAATTCACCCCAAGCAAGGCGATAATACCACCAAGACGCAAGGAGCTGCCAGGAGTGAAAGTGAATGAGAAGACTTTAGAACTGGAAACCAAATCCTGAACAAGTAACAGTATATACCTTTACTTCTTTTCAAAAGACAGATGAGGAATGTGAACTGGATGATAAACATATCTACTTTTATTAAACCCAAAATATATTTTTTTGCAAAATAAGATTTTACTTTAAAATTTTCTGTGTCACTTCTCTTTCAGTTGTAAAAATGTAAATATCATTTTAGTCCAATGAATCATAAAATACACACATATAAATTTATTTATATGTGTGTATTTGTTATTTATAAATTCGTTTGTAGTTGTGGTAGAAGCTAAATAAGAAAGATGTCACAAAGATTGGATAGCGGAATAAAACAACATGTGCTGCAAAGAATTCTCCATACGAATGTTCCGGCGGGTCAAACTGTGAACACTTCCAGATTAGCCATTGCTGAGCATCTTATAAGCAGCAGAAATTGTGTGAATGGCTTCAGTGTGGACCAGTTCATTGTGTTCACACTCTGCATTTCATCTACAGGCACTGGAGTCAATATACATAAAAACCAGGACCCCGTCTCTTTGTAGACAAAAAGAATGTATACCTGGTCTCCATATCATCACCATTTAGTGACTGTCTGTGCCCTTCCCAATATTAATTTTTTTTTCTCCCCCTTACCATCTGCCATAATTCATTTTCATTTTTTTACATTTTAAATGTGAATATTGAATTAAAATAAGTCCCAGTAATACCCTGATGATGAGTATGGGATTGAAACTGGTTGGTCGTTTTGTATTTCTTATTTTTTATTCCATCTTTTGCAAACATCTACAAATGCCTGTAAATATGAAGCTTACTTCATTAATTTCAATTCTAAAATTTGTACCAGTAATAATTTTTTGGCATATATAAACATTTATACACACATATTCATACATCTATGTTTATACATGTATATATCTATATGAGTAAATAAACATTGGCATATGTAAATGTTTGTGTGCTCATACATATACATAGC
Source organism: Ascarosepion bandense (assembly GCA_037127315.1). Lineage (NCBI taxonomy): Eukaryota > Metazoa > Mollusca > Cephalopoda > Sepiida > Sepiidae > Ascarosepion > Ascarosepion bandense. Next base: position 1,254,933 of record JBBBDQ010001388.1, read on the forward strand.
ATTCACAGTACATATTTCCTGATATGAAAAGAATTCCTGAATTTGTTGATAAGGGTGTCAGGCATAACATGGGGGTCTACATCAAGTGCATTGAAGAGTTAGTGCTGCCATGGGTCAAGAGAGTGGCTGTTAGAAAACTCTGTGCCTTGCAACAGAACTCTGCAACATGTCACACAAGCAAGAAACCTAGTTATGGCTGTCAGACAATTTCTGCAACTGCATCCCCACTTACATATGGCCATCTAACTCCTCAGACTGCAATCCCCCCTGTTTGCAAAGCAGTTTAGCAAGAGACCAACAAAACTCCTTATAACACCAAAGATGAACTGAAGGCAAGGATTATGGCAGCATTCACCAAGCATTCAACTTAAACAAGGAGACTGTCCAGAAGATTTGCAAGACATTCTGAACTCATCTGGAGACCATAGTTCATGCTAATGGCAATTTTGTTGAATAAGTTTAATCTTTTTGTCTAATTTTGGTAAATATCTAAACTTATTTATAAATGGAACTTTGTCTCTGTGTGTGTGTGTGTGTCCGTTACCTATAGACTCCGAAACGGCTGAACCGCTTTTCTTGAAAATTTACAGTTATACTATAAGAATCTGTGAGTATTCTTAGCTAGGTTTTGTATCAAGAGACCCCAATAAATATCGAAAATCGATAATCGAAAAAATTGGATTATAGAAGGAGCAGTCCAATTTTAATCAAATTTGATACACTTATCGACAAAGTCATAAGAAACAATATTCAGAAGTTTCAAGGTTGCAGTTCTTACAATAGTGCAGAAAATCGATAATATATGTATATAAAAGGCAAGCTGTTTGTGTGTGTGTCTGTTTATCTGCCTGTTTATCTGTAATTTTTCAGCCCTTTTATTTTAGTTTTTGCTTTGAGTTTGGCTGTAAGTAGGTATAATTGTAGTTCTTAGTCTCAGCCATGGTACCATTTACTCAGAGGACTTATTTAGCCTTCAAAATTCAGTTTACAATGAAAAAAACTTATTTGATATTGATACCAGGAAATCAAAATTTGACTTACATCCATTCATTTTTCTTTTAGTCTACGGTTTTGCTTTAACTGGAAACAACTATTGCTTTTTAGTCTTTTGTGCCTACGTCTAACGAGTATGAGCTCCAGGGCCATGGATTAGTTTTAAATCTTTCATTACACCCGAGCAACGCCGGGTTATACTGCTAGTATCTATTAAAATGAGATGTTAGTGTTATTTTCAATTTTGCTTAATTTAGATGAAAATTTATCCATCACATCCTATATATATATATATATATATATATTCTTCTGTCCAGGTCTATATATATATATATATATATATATATATATATATATATATATATATATATACTCATGAAGGTCGCTTCCAAAGTAATAATTTTGCTTTATTTAGATGACAGTTATTTTGAATTATATTGTAGAACTTTTGAATATTCTTCATCTTTGTAATAACTTGTTTACAAATTAAGAATATATATATATATATATATATATTGTTTAAAATTTTATGTGTACTTCTCTTTATGTGTGCACACACACACAGACAGACATTTATGCTGTTTTTGAATCATTATAACCAAGTCATGAAGTTTAAAAACATCTGGTCCAGAATTTCAAATGTTCAAAGAAACAAGTAACAATTTAAATATTTAAAACAGTAGGTGAATAATAAACAGGAACCATAAAAAATATTTCCTGATTTATTTGATATCATAAACTTTGTTGATGTTTAAAATAATGACAAGGAAATTATTCATATTTATTATCACTTAGGTCTTTCTTCTGATCTTATGCAAATAGACAGTTGATGACAGCCAATGGAGTTCTGATGACTGAACCTTGCATTTAAGATAACAGAGGAGATGCAGAAATGTTATTTTATGTTTTTTTTTCCTTTCAATTTGCTCAATAATAATAACTCAAGAAAAAACGTGGGCATTGTTCCATTAATAATTTGTAAAAATTGCTACAAAATTTTGTTTAGTCATTTGAAAAATGAGAGCCAAATTTAGGTGGTTTGCAAAGTGAACCAATTTTATTTGACTGATGACAAGTATTTTGTAATAATCTGAAATGTGCATTTTTTATTTTACTATATATATATATATATATATATATATATATTAAAGAAAGATTGTCTACATCACTCCTCCCCAGTTATTTTAAACAGAAGTAGAGGTGTATTTCTTGTTCATGTTTAAAATTGGGTTCCTTGTTCCTGTTAACGTTGTTATCAGCTCTATACTCCTCTTGTTCTTTCCTATACAAATTTAACTCAACAGAAGTGACCATCTACCTTGAGTGGCTCTTGGGTCTTGTATTGAGTGAATATTATTAAAAAATGCTTTTTATAGTATGTAGATAGGATAGAATGGTGAAAGAAATTTAGGAGAAAAGACACAGCAAAAACAATAATATTGATAATAAGGCAAATAATATTTGTTTTATATTGAGTCAATCAGTTAACTGCCATATGTGATACACACTTGGGTGATCATGTTTCTTTTGAGACATGACTAACTGGGCAGAAGATTTTTCCACAGTAGGTTGCTATTATTTTCTACAATAGACTGGCTGACAACCAAGGCTATAGAACACAATCTGTCCTTTTATTTAATCCATAGCTGGAGGGAGAGGAGACAAAGACCTTTCTCAAAGGTATTTGCACGTAAGTGAATGCAACAATTTAAACTATAATTTAAACTGGGCTTTCTGATTTTTCATTCCAAGCTTATATCCACTGCTCCACAACACACTTCCTGACTATTGTATATTAGTAGGCTTTTAACTAAATGGAAGCATGATAAGAAACGCTATTAAAATCTGAATTTGCAGATATGTCTGTGTTCTTTATTATATGGACCTAGTATGGAACCATAAAATAATGAGTCAACATGGTGCTAGGTCAAGAACATATATTACATTAACAAGAGATACAAAGAGATACAAAGAGAAAGAGTAATAATAGCTTGGCTACAAGTGACCGACAGACAGACTAGGCTGAGTTGAACTGAAGTCGTACTGGAAACCAGTGTCTCTGTCGCCCCTGGTCTGTCCTCGAGAGTGATTAACTTTTGGTTAATATGGGCAAAGAAGAGTCCATTATTAAGTGGGTAACTCCACACAACACTTTCTCAATGAGATAAGAAATGAAAAATGGTGTAGACTTTCTTTTCCTCAGAATTTTTTTTTCTGCATATTACTGAAGAGATCCGATAGTTTTGGGCTAGTTCTGTGATGTGATTATATATATATATATATATATATATATATATATATATATATATATATAATGTAATGTGTGTTTATAGGGAAATCAATAATCCTTTCATGTATGTATTATGTGTATATATTCTAGAATAACTTACAGCTGTTCATAACCAGTTGCCTAGAAAATTAAATTTTACAGTGCTAATAGTTCACATCTTTAGTGAATATAAATGAAATACCTGTGTGCTTCTATTTTTAAATTTACAATTCTTTTATATTTACATTAATTACTGTCAGGTTAATATCCTCAACTTTGTTGTTACAGTCAGTGTTTTGGCCATTGTGTTCTCTGGTTTTCTGCAGAGGTCTTATTATTCTGGTAACCTTCAAGGAGTTTTAAACAAAACACTTTATTTAATCTATAGGTATACATTGTTCTCATTCTTCTGTCCAGGTCTAGTGATATTTTACTCAATTTTTCACTGAGTGATAGACAATTTTCTACAAAGTCTAAGTTGTCTATACTACCCACCTCAGGAATTGAATTCACAATTATTGCTTTTTGCAACAGGTTAGATAGAACATTATATTTAAGGCTCCAAGTTCTAGCCTCAGGGTTGTCCCATGGAACATTGCCTCATGGATTAAAGCATTGTTTTTTTAATTTATCGATATAGTAATTGTGAATTTAATACCTGGTCCAGGTCGTGCTAACTTAGACTTGATGTAAACAGGGCAAGCAATAACTGAGCAATACTAAGTAAGAACAAGATATGATAACAAGAACAATGTAACACCCACCCATCATCCCTATAGATTAAATAAAAATTACAATTTGAAATATGCAGAAGGATAATTAGATTAACAGTTTCTTCACTTAAGTAACTGTAATTTGTAAATTAATAATCTGATTCGGCCCAAATTTTGTCACATGTCATTTGAAGGTTAAGACTTCATAAAAATCATATAGGTTTGTAATTAGTGGTACCATCTATATGTCAGTTATTGAGTGATGAGTTAGGTTACTTTGATTGGCAAACACCTGAAGAAGCCTGGAGAGCATAACGGCTGAAATGTTGTAATAATAACAACAAAGTTGAGGACATCAGTATGACTATAAATAATGATAACTCTTCATTCCAGAAGTTTTTTGATGGTTACCTGGAGTGGCACACACCTGAAGAAGGCTGTAGGACATAAAGGCTGAAAAGTTGTGATAATGACAACAAAGATGATGACATTAGTATGACCATAAATAAAGATAACTCCTCATGCCAGAAATTCCTTGAAGGTTACTTGGAAAAGCACACTCTTGAAGAAGGCCAGAGAGCATACCAACTGAAATATGATAATGGCAACAAAAATGAGGACATTCAGATAACTGTAAATAATGATTACTCTTCATCCTAGAAATTTAAAAATATTTTTTACAATTTTATATAAATTTAATTATTGAAGTGTTTTCCTATATTTACAACTGTAAAGATAGAGTTGACACTGGTCATAATGAGTTTGAGTTTTGTTTAATGGCATATCAACCTCTGTGGGTTATTTAATGCCAAAAAAGTAGGTTTTTAAGGTATTTTTTTATGTTCAGTTATAGTGAGAAGGTTGGTTTAGTCATATTTTAATTAATTTTTTGTTTTTATTCTTTTATATTTTAAAAAACTGAAAATGTTTTCTAGTTTTGTATTCAAAAATGTTTTACTGAGAATTTGTTTCCTTCAAAAATGTGTCATGGTAACAATTTTCTTTTTCCAAAAATGTATTGTTGGTAATAGTTTTCCTTCAAAAATGTATATTTTTCTATATAAAAGTCTATTTTTATGCATATATTTCTATAAAAGTGTATCTTCATACTTTCATAGTGTTTTGATCCCAGTTTGGGGTTTTAACTATCTGCCCATAGCTGGGACCCTAACAGGTGCTACCACTCTGGGTCAGGGTGAACCTGAAAACAACAGCAATTAAGAGGTGGTTCCATGCTTTTCACAACCTCCCAAGGCCTTGCTGCCGGATACAGTTTATTGTCATGCCCAGAACTTTGGGAATAATAAAAATGATATATTGTATAATTTTGAAGTAAATAATTATTATATGTTTATTTAAACAATACAATAAACGGCGTTTTGTGGCATTATTTTGTGGTATGCTTTGTGGTGTAATGGATATGAAAATTGGTGAGCAATGCTCGAATTCCTGTCAGGTTTGTTACTTTCACTTACATATAAATACCCTTGAAGGAAAATGTGCATCATCCTTTTCTCCCTCCAAGTATAGGTTAAATAGCTGGACAGACTGGGTCCCTATAGTCTTGGTTAGCAACAAGTTTACCACAGAAAGAAAGTGCAACCTCATGAGTTAATGGCTCAGAATGTGAATTCGGAAAGCAGAGTTCAAATTAAAGTCAGGTTAAGTGCAAATACCCTTGAGAAAGGTATGAGTCCAACTCAGCTGTGGATTGAATGGCAGGACAGACAGGGTTCAGCAATTAGTTGACCTCAGAAGGAAAGAGCAACCTACTCCTGGAAAATCTTCTGCCTAGTTAGTCATGAATCAGAAAAAAAAAATTACTTAAATGTGTGTCACATATGGCCCTTAACTGACTGATATGGATAAAAGGATTGAATAGAAGAACAGATTGTGTTCTATAGCTTTGGTTGGCAACCACTCTACCACATAAAGAAATAGCAACCTACTGTGAGAAAATCTTTTGCCTAGACAGTCATGAATCAAAAGAGACATGATTGTCCAAGCATATATCACATTTGGAAAATAACTGATTGATCTGGATAAAAGGATTGAATAGAAGAACAGATTGGGTTCTATAGTCTTGGTTGGCAATGAGTCTACCACATAAAGAAATGGCAACCTACTGTGAGAAAATCTTTTGCCTAGTCAGTCATGAATCAAAAGAGACATGATTGTCCAAGCAAATATCACATTTGGAAAATAACTGATTGATCTGGATAAAAGGATTGAATAGAAGAACAGATTGGGTTCTATAGTCTTGGTTGGCAACCAATCTCCTCCAGAAAGAAATGGCAACCTACTGTGGGAAATCGTTTGCCTAGTCAGTCATGAATCAAAAGAGACATGCTTGCCCAAGCATGTATCACATATGGAACTAAACTAATTGATCTGGATAAAAGGATAGAATAGCAAGATATATTGGGTTCTATAGCCTTGGCTGGCAACCAGTCTACTGCAGAAAAAAATGACAACCTATTGCAGAAAAATTCTCTGTGTAGTCAGTCATGAATCAAGAGACATGCTTTCCCAAGTGCATATCATGTATGGCATTTAACTGACTGATCTGAATAAAAAGATTGAATTGCAGGACAGATTAGGTTCTATAGCCTTGGTTGGCAACCAGTCTATCCCAGAAAGAAATGGCAAACTACTGCAGGAAAATCCTCTGTGTAGTTAGTCATGAGTTAAAAAAAATATGATTACCTAAGCATTTAATACATACGACACTTAACTGACTGAATCCTTATTTTCCCCAACTGCATATATATGTTAAGTGGAAATTATATTTTTATCCCAAGCACCTTTGATTGTTGTTTGAACCTGTGATTCTACTCTTTAAAAACACAAACTCCCTAACTTTGGTTTCCTTCCATTTAAACCAGTGCCAAATGAAACTAAGTTTCATAAAAATCTGTTGTGGTCCTGTTTAAGGGATCACAATTATAAGGTGAAAGAGTCCTGTGTTCACTTTGAGCGGTTAAACTACAAGTGTACTCCTTGGTATTTACCAACCTTCCCATGCAAAGCTAGATGTGGCACAAGGTCTTTTTATTGTGGGTCTTTCCGGCCATATAGCCAGGCCAAAAATATCTGTCTATTTTTCCCCAGTCGTGATTCTACCCTTCGGCAGAACCACGACTGGGTTAGTGCTCTCTGCTCGGAAACAGAGAGCACTCTATACCCGAAGGCAGAGAGCTGACAGTGTCATAGTAGAGTACAAGGGTACTCCTCTGCTTGAAGGTAGAAATGTCTGGCATTATATAAACCAGACAAATCCATATTGTCCATGGATATTGGGATGTTAACTACCCCAGAACAAAATCTTTGTGTTGAGAAGCGACTATTTTATTGTGAAAGGAAGTTGTCTACTTGATAGTGTCATCATCTTTGGTTTGAACGCTGTAAAAATTTTGCTTTTCAAAGTAGACAAGAAAACACAATCTTCTTCCCTTTCATTCTCCCCATGAGGCCCTGCATTGGACTCAGCCTTTTTAAAATATGCACTGAAAGATATATAGTTTTCTATATTCAAATTTCTGTTACCTTTCCTAATGTAAAAAAGATGAACTTTGACTTGGATAGGAAGTTAAGTGTGAAAAGCAATTTTTATGCAAATAAATACACACAGGTTCAGATGAGTTATTTTTATTGGATAATTTGGAGTGTAAGTGATTTTTTTTGTTTTTTTTTTTCTTCTTCTCACAATGGTTGTCGTATCTATGTCTACAAATATAAATATTAACCATCAAGATCAAACTCACCACATACGCGTAATTGTTATGTTCTTGTTGAACTTGATAATCATAAGTCAGGGCATCTAAGGAAACAAAAGAATTCATGGATTTAAATAAAAAAAAAAATATATATATATATATATATATATATATATATATATATATAAAGTATGGGTGGAATAATAGTCCTTATCCAAAGAAATACTATTTAAAAAAAAAATGCTCAATACAAAGTAGACCTAATAATACTTATTCAGAAATGATAACATGGATATGTGACAATATCACTACAAAAGTAGCTATTTTGTTTTGACACTTCTTGTCTTGTCAAGTGATGTGGTTATTTTAAATTGAATGGTTTTAAAAGGTTAAAAACAAGCAAGACCCCTTTAATCAGGGAGGCATTATTGTATGTACAATGTGGACCAATCAGAGTAAAGCAACACAAGAAGTGTCGAAACAAAATAGCTACTTTTGTAGTGATATTGTAACATATCCATGTTATAATTTCTGAATATATATATATAATAAAATAAACAAAAAATAAATTGCTTTCATTTTGCACAACCTTGTTCCCAATGACATCATGTTAGACCATTTCAAACTTCTAGCTTCTCAAAAAATAACTGGATGTAGACAGAGAAATTCCAGCAGAGCCACCTCATTGATTCTTGATAATGACTGTGATGGCTGAAAGTACTTGATCAAAACAATAACAAACATGACAGTTTATCCAAAAGTTCAGACACAGTACTCAATACCATATTCTAGAATTGTTAAAATATAATAAAAAATTAAACTTCCCATGTTGGTTCTTTTTAATCAAATTTGTTTGAAGATATATATATATATTACAGAAATTAATGAAGATTAACAAAACTTGGTTATAAACAACCGACAATTTGAAATGATTTGTTTGAACATGACTATATATATAGTCATCCACATAAAACTTCTAGCTGGGATTGAAAACTGACCAATTGGCATCAGTTAGAGATCCTATACCTAAGCTATTGGCACATGCCAGAGAAAGGCAGATTTTAGCATATTATATACACAATGTAAACAAACACCAGTAGCCAAGAGTGTTCAATTTATTGCTGAAGAACAATGTGTAAATAGTGGTAAGTAGCTACTGTTTTTAAAGTCTAACATTTCCTCAATTGATGGATGTGAGCATAAATAGTCATCCCCATATATATGTATAAATTATTTTCAGATAGAGTGTCTGTGTAAAGGAACAAAAAAGAAATGAAGTATTTTATACTATTTTTTGTATTTATTGCCAAATGAAACTAGAATGGTTCTTTTGTTATTATTACTTTGCAAAATTTTACAAGGCAAGGAAGCAAAAATGAACTCATCCAAATCACCCTAAATTTTTCATTTTTTCATTGATGAAACTGCAAGATAGATAATTATTAAATATTTATAAATTCATTTGATGCACATGTTGTTGTGCAGTATTAACAAAAGAACCATTCTATTTTCATTTACAATTATTCACTTGGCAATAAATACTAAAAACTAGTATGAAATACATCATTTTTTTTAAAACACTGGGGTAGCCTAATAATTATGGCTGGTAGTGTGTACACACACACACACACACATATATATATATATATGCAAATAGTAGAAATTTAAGCTAAAGCTTAAAATATGAAATAAATGACAGGCTCAATGCCAAAGTCAGCAGAGCTTAAATATATATCCAATATATTTCCAAGTGAGATGATACGTAACATTTAAAAAGAAAAGTATATATTGCATACAAACATGCACACACATTATATATATATATATATATAGGTTATTAGGGAAGCAGATTTTTTTGTTTTTTCTTCTTCTTTTATGTGCCATGTCCTTTCAGGACGGAGGCGGTCATGGCTTTTCAAATCTCCCTGTCTCTGGTGGCTCTTAGCATGCCTTTTCCTGTTACACCAAGCAGCCCTCGTTCCATCATCCACCTGATCAGGTCCTTCAAATATGTTATCCGCTGTTTTTCCCCATCTCTTTTCCCATCTATCTGGCCTGTTAGTATCAGGTTCTCCAAGCCCTCCTTTCTTATTGCATGTCCCAGGAACTTTAGTTGTCTCTTCCTAATGCTCAGTATTAATTGCCTTTTTATTTCCATCCTTTCCAAAACCTCAACATTACTCACATGCTCAATCCATGATATTCACAGCATCCTTCTGTAGAATCAAATTTCAGCTGCTTCAAGTTTTTCCTTCATATTTGAAGATATTGTCCAACATTCACTCAGTATATTTGATTGAAACCAACAAAATTTCTTTATTATACTTCAATTTAATTTTCTTACTGGAATTTTTTTTGCTTTACAGAAAGAATTTTAAATAGAAATTTTCTAATGTTAAGGCATATTGGAGAAGTTTATGTTAAAGCTAATAGGTGCGTGTCTATCTGTATGCATTGTGTTTGTTTTAATATTTTTTAAATATTAGATTATTATGTGTTAATTGGTGTTATGTTGAGTTTTTTTTTTAGTGTATTGTGTTTTCATGCATTAGTGACTGGCATTATATTTTTTCGAGGAAAAGTCTACTTTTTTCAAAAACCTTATATATATATATATATATATATATATAAGTAGTGCCCTTGGTAATTTGGAAGGTAAATTTCATGGGGATTATAATATATATATATATATATATATATATATATATATAGTCATTTGCAGGCAGTCTTGTTTTGCTGTATCACAGCTCATCAGTATGGTTAAACATCTGATAGCTTCTAGCTAAGATTGAAACCCAACTGAATTGACATCAGCTGGCAATTCTACTTCTGAGCTACGGGTGTTTGGTGGAGGAAGGTACATAATATACACAATGTAAACACACACCAATATATATATATATATATATATATATATATATATATATGATACATTTTTACTCTAGATTACTGGATATATATATATAAACACATGAATACTCCAAAAATTATCTGGAATAACAGCACTTAGGGCATGAAAATCTTTTATGGTGAAAATCAAGCTATTGTGCAGGTTGCTTTAAATTCCATGTCTGTCTATCAGTCTTCTCTCTCTCTCTCTCTCCATATATATATATATATATAGGCAATTGAAAGAAAAATCACATTTTGCCCTCTGGAAGGAATCCATTGAAATAAAGTAATGTCTTTATACGGGATATAATAGATATTGATAATTAAATGTATGTAGGAGACAGTCGAGCAAGTGATAAGAGTTGATTATAATTGTTTATGAATAGGTTCATATTTTCCCATATATATATATATATATATATATATATATATATATATATAGTTTGCAGTTTTAATCTTCTATTAATTATAGGTTTTTGTCAATAATTCATTAAAACACCCCATTCCAGTTTTGGGACATTGAACATTAATGGGTTAAACAATGATTTTCTATAGAAAAAAATTATTCATGTGACTGCCTCAACAGTTATATATAATTATTGATGAGTGACATCTCAGTGACAAGATATTTTGTCGAGATATTTGGTAATGGACCATTGCACAGTTAAAAGTGAATTCTTGCCTTGTGCAAAGTCAGCTTTCTCAGTTGAGATTTGAATTCAGTTTCTCAGTTTTGTATTCTATGATATTAAGCGTCATACTATTCCAACACTTACCATTCTGTATGAAGTAGCACCAAAATAAATGGTAAACATTTGCTTTCATCTTGAAATCTGTTTTGTATGCTATAAATTATGACATTTTCCTTGAATAATTTGTTGATTTTGTTATCCTTTGACCACAATAAATTGCGGTCAACCTGTTCATAAATTGAATTTACTTGGATAAAAATCAAGTCAGCCAAGAGAGCAATTCAATTTATGTACACACACACACACACACACACACACACACACAATACTCAATAGTGCTACCTTTTCCCAACTTAGTTTCATTCTGCCAGTCAAGGGCTAAGAAAGTCAATTCAAGAATATGGTTGTTATAGTGGATACTCGTATTTTAAACAGAGCTTCTGAGAAAAAATATTGGGATGATGCAGTGTGATTTCTTTAACACGACTCATTAGATTCCAGGCCTAACTAATAAAACAACAACTTTTAGGCAAAATTCAACTTTATTCATCAACATAGTCTCCTTCTAAGATGATACACTGATTCCAATGCTTCTCTAATGATTCGCTGCCTTTTTCGTAGAATGATTTATCTTTAACCTGAAAATAAGACTCAGTTTCCAATATCACTTCTTCATTGGAACCAAATCTCTTTCCCTAGAGCATTCTTTTGAGGTCTGCAAACAACCAGGAGTTGCTGGCAGCCAGATCTAGAGAAAAGGGTGGATGTAGAAGCAATTCAAAGTGCAATTCATATAGTCTTGCCCTTGTTGCAATTGACTTGTGACATGGTAAGTTGTCTTGGTGAGAGATAACTTTTTCTTTGTTATTTGTGGCCGTTTTTTGGCAATTTCTTCCTTCAAAGGCACCAATAATGCTATATAATATTTGCTATTGATGGTTCTTACTTTCTCAATGTAATTGAGGAACAAAATACCTTGTGCATCCCAAAAAACGAAGATCAAAGCCTTGCCTGCTGATCTTTGCGTCTTTGGTTGGTTTGGACTGCTTTCACCTGCTTTTGTCCACTCAGATGACTGCTGATTTGATTCTGAAATGAAATGGTTGATTCATGTTTCATCTATTGTCACATATTTATGTAAAAACACCTTCTTCTTGCGGCGAAACGGTTGCAAAAAATGCTCTGAATTGTCGATGTTTTTTTGTTTTTGATCAACTGTGAATAAACGTGGCACCTACTGTGAACACAGGTTTCTCATTGACAAATTTTCATGCAAAATGGTGAACACACTGCTTTCTGATATGTTCAACTCCTCTGCTATCTCATACAACTTCAATTTATGATTGACCAAAACGAATTTGTGGATTTTTTGGTGTTTTCTGGAACAATGGCAGAGAGGGATGCAGTTTCAATTCCTGCTGAACTGCACATTTTCTTCATTGAGATTTCTCAATGTGCAGTCAAGTTGATGTAATGTAAATATATATATCCAAATAAATAAGAATGAAGAAAATAATTTTAACGTTCAAAACATTAGTTTAAAACACTGCTCAATCTAAAAATTGAGCAATGAATTTTTACTATTAATTATTATGTTAGAACATTTGCAAACTACACACTACCTCATTGTGAACTCCCTGATAAAACATTGCTCTTTCAATGTCAAAACAAAATGAACAATTTTGTAGTAGTTTGCCCATGTTCTTTGTAATAGTTATATATATATAATAATGAACTTAATCACAGTAAGTCAACACTAATAATAACAGACTAAATATCCGAAAATAATGCTAACAGTAATATAAACTGTCTTCTAACCTGGCAAGGACTACCTTATGGGTTAAATAAAGGAGGAGAAAAAAAGAAACAACCAGCGCACAAGAACAATACATCTAGTGCTCATTTGAAAGAAAAAAAAACCCAAGACAAAACCTTAACAGCAAAGTGCTCAATACGAAAGTACAAAAGTAGAGCAAAATACAATACAAAAATCTAGAATTGAGCCACCACCTAATAATAGAAATAGATGTAATACACATTGTTTAAAGAAATAATGAAATAGTGCACCATTTATTTCAAGTGCGACTAATTACTTTAATAACATTAGAAGTTATATATATATATATATATATATATATATATATATATTCTTATTGATCCCAGTGTTGACAAGACAGGTGAATGACATCTTTGTCTGCCAAAATAGACTATTCCTCAGATGAGGTGGTCTGGGGCATGACGATAAACTGCATCTGGCAACAAGGCCTCTGATTGGGAGGTTGTGAGGTGCATAGAACCACTTTTTAATTGTTGTTGTTTACAGCTCCACTAGTCATCTAGTAAAATCTAGTAATTCTGCTTTTAAAATTTATCTTTGTGTCTATTTCTTTAAATTGTTTTGTTATATTAAAACTAATATTTTTTTATTGTTCTTATTTTTTATTTATAATTTTCATCATATCTAAAAATAATAGCTATAGTCTTGTTCCACTCTTATTTGAAACTTTCTCTCAGGTAAACATCACTACACTTTGTCCCAATATCCATTGGTCTATACCCACAATTATTTTAAAATATAATAACCTCCTACATCACTACACTAATCTAATATGGCCACATTTTTTTTTACTTTTTTAAATTTTTTTATTTTAATTTTTATTTTTTAATTTTTAAGTTTAATTTTGTTATTCTAAATTTTCTAAATAAATAAATAAATAAATATATATATTAGTCATCCACATACAAGCCTGTTTCGCTGTGTCACAGCTCATCAGTGTGGCTAGACACATCCACTTGCTTCTGGCTGGGATCGAAACTCAACCGATTTGGTGTCAGTCGGAGTTGCTACTCCCTAAGCCATTGATGCATGGAATCAGAGAAGGGAAATTTTAACGTGATGTATATAAACAGTGTATACACACGCCAGTCACCGAAAGAACTCAATTCATTTCTGAAGAGTCACGCATATAGCAGAAGTGGAAACTGTCTTTAAAATTTTCTTCTCCAGAGAGCTCAAGCATAATGAGAGTATAATATATATATATATATATATATATATATATATATACTCTTTTGTAGCTCAACAACATGAATTTAAGTTTACTACTAGATTGGCAAATAGGTCTCACTGTTTTACTGCTGAAATATATAGATGTGACCATAAGTTCTGTTTTAATAGTATGTTCTGTTGCACTTCTCACCCGTGGAACATTCTTCTTGTTTCTTGCTTTTCTGCCACCTACAGTTTTCATAAATTTAAATGTGATGTCACTTGTCAACTTCTGTCTCCTCACAAAAGTCTTTTCATTCTATTTTACCTTCATTAACCACTGCCACTCTGGTGGCATTATTGCTTTGGTTGGTGTCCCGGTGATTTTAAAAAAAATGTGAATCTTTGATTATGTTTTTTCCGATTATTATTGTATTTTGCTCTTTTATAGAATTGATCACAGCATCTTCTTATACTGTAAACATTTTGAACATTTCACTACTATCGTAAAAATGCACAGTCAATTGGAGTTGTCTGTGCAAGGGGGTCACTCTAGTGCAGCAAAAAGATTAGAAACAGAGAATAAATCACTTTTTCTGTTTTATAGTATGTTTACAGAATAGTAGCTTTTGATAGTATTTCTTGATTAAAATAAAAATTACAAATTCTTTTATTCATGCTTTTGATTTCTATAATATATTTTCCCATTTCAAAATGCTGATTACTCTATGTTCTATTCATGTATTGTAATGTTCAAATATGACATACTAGCAGTATAGTCTGGCGTTGCGCAGGTGTAATGAAAGATTTAAATCTAATCCATGGTCCTGGAGCTCAAACTCTTTGGGCGTTGGCACAAAAGACTAAAAAGCAATAGTTGTTTCCAGTTAAAGCATAACCATAGACTGAAAGAAAATGAATGGATGTAAGTCAAATTTTGATTTCCTGGTATCAATATCAAATAAGATTTTTTTTGTCATAAACTGAATTTTGAAGGCTAAATAAGTCCTCTGAGTAAATGGTATCATGGCTGAGACTAAGAACTACAATTATACCTACTTAGTCAAACCCGAAGCAAAAACTAAAATAAAAGGGCTGAAAAAATACAGATATACAGGCAGATAAACAGACACACACACAAACATCTTGCCTTTTATATATATATATATATATTATTGATTTTCTGCACTATTGTAAGAACTGCAACCTTGAAAATTCTGAATATTGTTTATTATGTCTTTGTCTATGAGTGTATCAAATTTGATTAAAATTGGACCACTCCTTCTATAACCTGATTTTTTCGATTATCAATTTTCGATATTTATCGGGGGTACCGTGACACAAAACCTAGCTAAGAACGATCGCAGATGCTTATAGTACAACTGTGTAAATTTTCAAGAAAATCAGTTCAGCCATTTCGGAGTCTATAGGTAATGGACACACACACACACAGACAAAGTTCCATTTATAAATAAGTTTAGATGTAATGTTAAGAAATACTCTATCGATAGGAAGAATGTATAAAAGATCTCTTACATGTCAAGAGAGAGCAACTGATAGTAAAAAAGATGCTGATGGTGGACTGGAAATATTAGAATCTGAAGTGAAAGCTGCAATGACCAAACTGAATAGGAACAAAGAAGCTTGACCAGACAGCATTGTAATAGAGATGTTAACAGGCTTAGAAGATTTTGGCATAGAGAAAACTATGGAAATAATAAATGAAATCTACAACAGTGGTGTAATACCAGATGACCGAAGTAAATCAATTTTCATAGCTCTGCATAAGAAGCCAGGTGCAATCATATGCAAACTCCATCGAACAATCAGTTTGATGAGCCACATAATGAAACTCATTGTCTGAATCCTGATGAATAGAGCATGAAGCAGAATCAGACTGGAAATAGGACAAGAACAGTGCAGTTTTGTCAAGGACACTGTAACAAGGAATGCAATATTTATGCTGAGGTTACTATCAGAAAGAGGGATACAAATGCAAAAAAAATTACCTGTGTTTTGTAGACTATGCCAAGGCATTCAACAAAATACACCACACAGAATTAATAGAAATGCTCAACAACCTCGACAAAGTTGACAAAGACGTCAGAGTAATAAAGAACTTCTACTGGCAGCAAACCACCTGCATATGGACAGGAAATGAATTGAACAGATATATAATGATAGAAAGTGACGTAAGACAAGGATGTGTCTTTTCACCAGATCTATTCTTGTACAGTGAGACTATTCTAAGGACCCTAGAAGTTATGGCAGGATTCATAATTAGTGGTCACAATCTGAACAACATAAGATATGCAGATGATACAGTGCTGATAGCTGACATGGAAAGAAAACTACAAGACATCATAAAAAAGTTAGATGAAGAAAGTCAAAAGAAAGGACTACAAATAAATTACAAGAAAACCAAATGTACGGTCATCAGCGAACGAAGGCGCCCAAAATGCCAATTACAGGTTAGGGATACTAAAATCAAGCAAGTACAAAAATTTAAGTATGTGAGAAGTGTTCTAATGGAAGACAAAACGTGCAACACAGATCCAAAGGCAAATTGGAATAGCCAAGGATGCATTCCAGAAGCTGAGTAGAGTATTAAGAGACAGGAAAATTTCACTAGAAATAAAGAGAGTACTGGATTGCTGTATGATATCTGTTCTTTAATATGGCACTGAATGCTGGACAATATCATCAAAGATGAATGAAAAACTTGAAGCAGCTGAAATGTGGTTCTACAGAAGGATGCTGTAAATATCATGGATCAAGCATGTGAGCAATGATTAGGTTTTAGAAAGGATGGAAATGAAAAAGAAATTAATACTGAGCATCAGGAAAAGACAGCTAAAGTTCTTAGGTCATGTAATGAGGAAGGAAGGCTTGAAGAATCTGATACTCACAGGTCAGATAAAGGGAAAAAGAGACAGGGGAAAGCAGCGGATAGCATATTTGAAGGGCCTGAGCAGGTGGATGGCAAGGTTTGGGTGGGGTAACAGGAGAAAGTGTGCTAAGAGCCACCAGAGATAGGGAGATGTGAAAAGCCATGATCACCTATATCCTGAAGGGACATGGCACATAGAAAAAGAAGTTGAATGTTCAAATAATACTCAATTTTTAGAATATTCTGAAAAATATTCTTTTCAATAAAATGTTCTGTCCAATTTCTCTCTTGGGAAATTTATTCGGTATGTTTTAAGAAAATTTTTAACAAATTTGTTTGAACATTTTTTTTGTTGCCCAAAGGATTAAAAAAAAAACTTTTTTGATTAAAATTTCTCTTTTGAGTCAGAGAATTATATTGAAGTAATCAAAGTTGCTAATTTAAACTTAATGATTTTTTTTTGTTTTTAAAAATTTAAAAAAAAAATGTAAAAAAATTAAGAAATCTCTGAAGAAAATAGTAGCCTTTTCTTTTTTTATTTTCTGTTTAACATTTTTATTTTTTTCTTGTCAATTTTTTTAATATAATTTCTCCCACCCTCACCAAAATATCAAACTACCAGAATTTTTTTTTTAAATCAGACAAATGATTTTGAATCATCCTCCATTTTAGGAAAACTTTTTCTTCTTTTTCTTTTACTTTCCAGATATGAACTAACCACAAGATTCTTCCTTAATTATGAAGCTATTCATAATATAAACATGCACTTTTTAAAATTTGAGGGCATTGGAAAATGTACTGATTTTTTCAACATTCTAAGTATTTTTTTCTTTTATGATCGAAGTTATTTTACTGTCCATGTTGATAAATTTATGGCTGTAGCATCAGTTTAGGATTAATAAATTTTCATGCATAATATATATATATAATTCTTATTATTGTAAAATGTACCAAGAAAACAGTATCACTAATAATGACTAAAATCATTAAGTCCTACAGTTAACAAACCGGTAAATTTAGTCGTCTAACCCAAAAGGTAATACCAAATGGGAAGAGGGGAATCAAAAAAGAAACAAACAAAGCAAAAGCTGTGTTCGAAAGAAAAAAACCCCAAGATGAAAACCTTAACAGTAAAGAGCTCAATACGAAAGTCCGAAAGTAGAGCAAAGATATGAAAGGTTCGTATATATATATATATATATATATATATATATCGGAAATTAATGAAAATAGTTATAAATAATCGACAATTTGAAATGATTTATGTGAACATTATTTTTGATCAATACTCGTATTTAAGTAAATATTCTGTTTTTAATCAAACAGTATTATGTATTTATTTCTACCGGCCTGATTATTTATGATAATTTTTTGTTATGAAAATCCTGCTGAATGACAGACATTTTCGTAACAAAAATTTATCATAAATAATCAAGCCAGTAGAAATAAATATATCATGCTGTTTGATTAAAAACAGAATATCTACTTAAATATGAGTATTGATTAAAAATAATGTTCAAACAAATCATTTCCTATATATATATATATATATATATATATGCACACACACACATGTATATAAATAAGTATACATATGGGTACATGCAGGTACACACCCATTTATAAATATTTATCTGCTGTTAATAGAACAGACCTCAATGTAATATAACAGAGCTATTAATATGTATATTTATTAATATATACTTATCATACATCTATAGCACAACTCGGAGTTTCATGTACTATGCAATCATAAGGTGTATATTATGAACTAACCGTTTCTAGATTTGAATTTTTTATTTTTTACACTAGCATTGCTTAACGTCATTATAAATTATAAATCCAGAATGTCAATTTTTTTATTTATTAAATGTATAATTTAATTTGCTTTATATCAAAATTTAAAAATGAAATTGTAAAGTAAATTCATATGAGTTATAAAAAAAAATATATTTTTAGGGCTGATTTTCATACATAAATTATAAAATTATAGAAGGGATCACTTTCGTTGATTTATTTTCTGTGGCAAAGGCACTGGTAAAGAAAAAACTAAAAAAAGAATAATATATTTATATATATGTAAATATATATAAACTACCAGCCATAATTATTAGGCCACCCCAGTTGAAAAATAAATTATATATTTCATACTAATTTTAGTATTTATTGCCAAGTGGATAATTCTAAATGAAAATAGAATGGTTCTTTTGTTATTATTAATTTGCAAAATTTAACAAGGCAGCCAGGAAGCCTTTGCTTTGGCCAGCCAATAAGAAGAAGAGACTGGCATGGGGAAGAGAGCACAAAAACTGGACACCAGAACAGTTCATTTGATTCATATGCTATTGTGCAGTAGTAACAAAAAACCATTCTATTTTCATTTAGAATTATCCACTTGGCAATAAATACTAAAAATAGTATGAAATACATCATTTCTTTTAAAAAACTGTGGTTGCCAGTAATATATATATAGACACACACACACAGACACATGCACATACAGTAAAAAAATAAAGATGTTGTATAAAAGATAAAAATAAATAGATAAATAAGTAAATAAAAAGAAATAAGTGAAAAAGTGGGCCTAAGTCAGGTTCTAAATATTTAAACAGATATTTAATTCTATGTTTACATGTGGTCATTAATTCACTTCTTTTGTTTAATAAATTCGGGTTATTAAGGTGTTTTAAGATGACACATTCTTCTAAAAGCCACAAGTTACATCTATTTTCTATTCCACTGTAAGATTTGGTTTTCACAATGATGCCCTAGGTAATAATTGTTTTTTTATGTTGTTTTTTTAATTGCCAAAACATATTTAGATAAAGGCAGTGCTGTTACTGTATTTATTAATATTTAAAATGAATTAATGGTTGTCAAAACAGTATTTCCATCTATTTTCAGTTGAGCCAACATAATGTTTAAAAATGCTGTCAGAATAGGTGCTTGCTTGTAATTATATTCATTCTTTGATTGTTTATGTGGGCAGATCATATTTTTCAGGCAGTAACTTCACTATCTTACAGTAATCCTGTAATAACTTTTTTAAAAATAGGAAGATGTTCACACAAATTATAAAAATAAATTACAATGTAACAGTTAAAACATGAGAAAAATACTAACACCACCAGAAAAGCACACTTGAAAATGACTTGAGAAGTGGCTGAAAGTGCCTGGGTCAATAAAAAATTATGGGCAATTAAATCTTCATTGTCAGCTGTATTTAATATTATATGTTTGAAAGAAATGTTACTGCCAAATATATATATGAGATCAGGTCCCAAGTAGGCATCTACGCAGATGACACTACAATATACTCCCGCTCCAGTAAGAAACCTGTCGTGGCGGACAGACATAATCTCGCTGCTGACCTTGAGCGGGATCTACACTCTGTGGTGAACTGGGGCAAGAAGTGGCTTGTCAACTTTAATTCCTCTAAGACCAAGCTGTTGTCTGTCAACCATTACAGGCAACCTCTTCTGCCTCCCATAAGCATGGACCAGATGATTCTCCCGGAGAGTAATACACTACGCCTCCTCGGACTTACCCTGTCCTCAGACCTCAAATGGAAGCACTATATTGAATCCATAGCAAAATCTACTGCTAAGAAGATTGGGTCACTATGTCGATCCAGGATGTTTTTTCCACCTGAATCCATCCTGCATATATACAAGTCAACCATCCGTCCGTGCATGGAGTACTGCTGCCATTTATGGTCAGGTGCCCCTGCCGTTCTCCTCAGTGTTCTTGACAAGCTCCAAAGGAGAGTCTGTAATGTGATAGGTACTGATCTGGCGACTCGTCTGCAGCCACTTTCCCATCGTCGAAATGTGGCCT
This sequence comes from Ascarosepion bandense, assembly GCA_037127315.1. NCBI lineage: Eukaryota > Metazoa > Mollusca > Cephalopoda > Sepiida > Sepiidae > Ascarosepion > Ascarosepion bandense. The sequence goes on from JBBBDQ010001388.1 coordinate 1,275,924, forward strand.
CCCTCTGTCTCTTCTATAAATACTTTCATGGCTTCTGCTCGGATGAGCTTAAGTCACTGATGCCTCCTCAACAGGTGTTTACCCGTTCAACCAGACTGGCAACTGGGTCCCACCCATTCACAGTCAGGTTAGCCAAACGCAGACGACAATTCTACTCCTGCAGCTTCCTCTCTCGCACTTCCCGCCTGTGGAACTCACTCCCGTATTCTTGCTTTCCTGACGGCTACGACCTCCAGAAATTTAAAAGCAAAGTTAATACTCACCTACTAACCACTGGCCTCTAGCTCTCTCTCCCCTCCCCTGTATAAGCTTCCCTTTCTCTCCGCCCATGTACCTGTCATTGCACCTGCTTTCTCAGTTTTCTATTGTTCCTTTCTAACTAGCTTGTACTCCTCACTCTTTTCTAATTAATCTTTCTACACTTATGTAACCCCCTGCACATCAGTGGCGTTTCTGCCTTGCTCGGGGTGAAATGATTAAAAAAAAAAAAATATATATATTTGAAGAACATTGGAAAATCAGTTATTATAAATTGCCTGAAGATATCGAAAGGTTGAAACCTAGATTGCAGAAATAACTCCTTTCCAAGTAAAAAATATTAGAAAGCTCTACAATATAAATGTATTGAACACTTCTTAATACAACTGAATACTGGTCTAATTTAATTATGATCAAAAACTAATTATATATATATTATAACATTATTTGAGCAGATGTTCCATCTATTTATTAAACAGTATATTTATTTATTTTGCATCTATTGGTTTGAATATAAAATTAATTTTATTAAAGAAAACTATACACCCTCTGTCAAGATTTGAACCTGCATTTCCCTCAGGACCTCTCTTTCAATCTGGTAATTTATCAGATGTTTTTATTTCCTTTGTTGTTAGATTTTTATGGAAATTTTTGATATTCTGACTGTTTTTTCTTTTTCTTTTCTTCAGATCTACACAGACTGGGCCAATCACTATTTAGAAAAAGCTCGCAACAAACGCTTCATTATTGACCTCCAACAGGATGTTACTGATGGAGTCCTCTTGGCTGACGTGATAGAAGCCGTCAGTAAGTAATAATTTTCTATTATCATTTTACTTGCTTTCAAAAGATGTTTTAGTTTAGGTACTTATCTGAAAGAATGGTCCTAACAAGAATGGAGTAATATGTATGATAATGTTATAAAGTCATATTTTTACTATGATTGAAAGCATGCTCCTAAGAGTATTCATTGCAATAAACAAATATGAAATAAATGGATTTCATCGTAAAATTAATCCATTACTTTTTTAGGATAAACATCTTAAGAAAAGAGAAATAAATATGCATTTTTACAAAAATTGTAAGCAAAAGCAGTGGGCAGAAATTAAAAATAAATAAATTTAAAATTTAAGTAAAATAAGTAAATCTTTATTGGAAAATGATTTATTTCAAAATTGTGATTTGCAATGATAATTTTATTTGTACACACTTAGGACCATCTTTCTGGATAAAAATTAATTTATTTTGTTTCTGTTCATCACTTTGGACTGTACTTGAGACAACTAAAATACAAAACTTATCATGAACTGCAAAAACAGAAAATTGTGGAAGACCATGATCGTCTACATTTTGAGGAAACACAACACCTAAAAATGAAATATTCTTTATTTAAATGAACATGTCAAATCGTCTACATATTAAATATTTATTTTGAAGGTTTCTTCAAACCTCTGTTATAAATCTTAAACAACAGCATCTGTTACAATTTCTAACACCCAGTCTATTTGGGACCATTTCCTTAAACAAGTACATTGACTTGATTGTGTGAAGATTTAAAACTGCTTTGTGAAAAGCCAGGTATCATGTCTATCAATAAAAAGGAATATTTATTACCCTTCCTAATGTGAACCATTTTGAAACCTGTTTTCTTACCCCTCATACAATTTCTTCAATTTAGTAATATGTTTGACATAAATTTAAACTATTACTTTTAATACACTTTTAATACACTTTTTCCTAATCAGTTAGAATTCCATGAAATTAGAAATGTGGTTCAGGGATTTTGGGGGGGCATTTTTTCTCTAAAATTCAACAAAAAGACATCCAAATCATTTTCACATTGCAACAGTATCTCTTTCTTTACAAATTTTTAAATCTCTGTCCAAACCAATGTTTATTTCACTTTTCTACAAAGTATTGTATTGCTTCAACTAGATTGATTATAATCAAATATTGATTATATCCAGCCAATAGCTGAGTTTTCTCTGACGTTTTAAAAGATTCTGTTTGTAGGATCAATCATTTAGAGCTTTCAATTTGAGTAGCTGAAAATGAGACTTCAAATAAATGAGGGTTCAAATAAATGAGGGTTCAAATAAATGATACTTCAAATAAATGAGGGTTCAAATAAATGAGGGTTCAAATAAATGAGGGTTCAAATAAATGAGACTTCAAATAAATGAGACTTCAAATAAATGAGGGTTCAAAGGGAATTTATTTATTTTTTATCATTATCACTCTTAATTTAAATAAGTCGGGTTGGGTTGTATTGGGCATGGTTTTGCTTCACGTGCCATTGAGAACTGTTAGGTATCTTTTTATTTTTGCCATTCTCTATTGATTTTATGAAGATATCTTAAAAAGCTTGAATTAAAAAAAAATTTGTTTGCAAAACTAATAATTTAACCCAGATGACATGTTAGGAAATTTCATTTTATTACCCTAATTCCTGTATATAGAAATATACAAATCAATAGAGAATGGCAAATAAGAAATGCATGTTCTCAGGTGAGATGCTATTTTCAAAAAATCCAGAAACACTCACCTCATTTTTTAAATTCAAATATAAAATATGTAAGACCCTTGGAGGACCTCATAGCTACCATCAAGAAGAGAAAGTTGAAATGGTATGGTCTATGGTCATGTCATGAGAGCCAATAGTTTATCTATTACTATCTTACAAGGTAGCACCTTTTACAAAAGAAGAAAAGATAGACAGATAAAAATGGGCTGTTGTTAGAGAAAGGGTCACAAATTGAAGAAGCTATTCATGTAAAGGACATGGGGCATGGCTCTCTACAGATTTCATTTCTTTATTTTCTGGGGATAATTATGACTTTTTGGGAAAGATAATCAAGTGGTTTTCTATTGACTTTTTCATAGTTTGGAATTCAGAGTTGTCTTTCTCAATTCATGATTTATGCGATCATGGCTCTCCCCAAATTCCATTTCTTTATAATAAGGGAATTTATATGACTTTTTGGGGAAAGATAGTGGGGTGGTTTACTATTGTCTTTTCCATACTTTGGAATTCAAAGTTCGTATAAATTATGTTTAGATCAACCGCTGTATATATTATGACTGGCTGGAGGCACAGTGGAGTAATAAATAGCAGCTAAGATTGTAGAATTCCTGTTGTGTTTGTTGTTTTCAATTAAGTGCAAATAATCAAGACTAATTAGAGTAGATAGACTTAATTGGAGTAGATAGACTAAACTATCGCCCGGTTCGCACTCCACCCATGTCTATTGAACAGGTGAAGAGGCTCATCCCTTGTTTCCTGTTTAGGATGTGGTTTCCGGCTTTCTCTTTTCTAATCTTTTCACTCCTATGTAGCCCCCTGCACATCAGTGACGTTACCGCCTTGCTCGGAGTAATATGATTAAAAAAAAAAAAACGCCGCTGGGTCATCTGGAAGAGGGTCATCCACAGAGGCTTAAACGTTGGCACCCAAAGCAAGTCATTAAGAAGCAACTGGTCAGCTCCTTGGCTGCACTATGTTTTTATGACCACACCCAGTTGTAGGACTGATGATGATAAGGAAGAAGATGAACAACCACCACCACTACCACCATCACCCTAATCCTATTTTTCTTTAAATTGTATGAAAGTTTTCTTGGTAAAAAAACAGAAGTGAAAGCTAAATCAAATATTCTCATGTTGTTTTAAAATAGAAAAGTAATCAATTGCTTGGATATACAGAAGAAAACCATGGCATTATTTGATTGCTTTATTTCTTGAACAATACTCTAAATTAATGATTTATTTTATTTATTTTTAATTCTTCCCTCATACACAAGCCAATGTACAATGTTAGAAATTCAATTATTTTTTATAATTAATTTCAAGTAGAGTTAGCACTGTAGGAGGTACTTCGGAAAAATCTCAGGTTTAACCAATTTAAAAACAATGTGATCGGACAAATATTGTATTCTTTAGAAACTATTTAGAAATTTCTTCTCCTAATTTCCATTTCTCTTCAGAAGATAGGTGATCATGTCTCTCCACAACTTCCTGTCCTTTGTAACTCGTAATAAATTTTGTCTTTTTATATTTTTTCTAAGTTGTGTTCTGCTATTCATTTACTCAAGCTTTCTAGATAGGTTATATGTTGTTTTCCTGTCACTCTTGCCTTGAGTATGTTCTTTTTCCAAGCCCTCTTTCCACATTATGTGGAAATTTCAACTCTCTCTTTCTGATGTTAAACATGTGTTTTTTTTTTTTTGTTTCCATTTCCTCTAAAGCTTGTTGTTCTTATGCTCAGTCTGTGGTATTCTCAGCATCCTTCTGTGGAACCACATTTCTATTGCCTTAAATTTTTTTATTAATCTGTGAGTGGATTATCCAGCACTCACTGCTATGACCTGGGTGTTCATGCTCAGGGTCCCCACATTAAAAAATGACCTTGTGTCACATCACTCTCCAGTTGGGGAAAAGAGTAAATATTTCTAGAAGGACTGATATTGTGTAACTGTTCATTTCTCTTTTCTTGTTTCTAATTAGATTTTCATGACAATATCATTTTGTGCCTCAAAACTTGAATTTATCAAATTGTCAAGACAAAAGGAATACAGTTTATTTATCATAATCCAACACATTATTTATTTATTTGCCTGTAAAAAGCAGTAAATTTTAAGAAGACATTGCACATAAGCTGTAGTATTCACACCAGTCCCTTCACTAAACCCATCTTTTGGGTTGTGTGATGGTAAGATTGTCTTCTTTTCAGAAAGGCATAAAGCTAGAAGTGAAATGATTTGAAAACGAAATCAGTCAAGCCGACAGCCACACTTATTTTGTCTTCTTTTTACTACTTAAGGAGCTTTTTTTGTGAATGAAATGTTTTATCTCCAAACCCCCAGCTGTTTACTGATCCACCCAACCTAACTCTGTCACACCCTTCCCTCCCTGTCTTTCTTTCTCTTTCGTCTTTTCAAGATAGAGGAGAGAAAAATTTTGTACATACCATTATGACCTGCCCCTCACAACTTTTGCCATTGCTATCAGATTAAAAGGACATGGTACTACTAATTGCTGTAAGTGTTCTGTTAGCACACTCACTTAAGCCCTGATGATGATATGGGGTTATAAATAAATAATCCTTGAAGAGAAGAATATAGTAAATGGAGACAGACTGACATGACAAGAAAGAAGAGAGAGTGAAACAGACAAATAAAGGATGTGAGAAAAATAATGCTGATGAAGGATGGCTTATATACAATACTCATTAAGAACATGGGCGTTCATAACTCTCCACAACTTCCTATCTTTTGTAGCCCTGAGCAATATTTGTGTTTTTATTATTCCTCCCAGTCCCTGCTCTGCTATCCATTCATACAAACTTGGTTTGCATGCATGAAAAGAATGAAATTGGAGGGATAAGTTCAAATTTTAGTTAAGGCTAAGATCAGTCATGTCTTGTCTTCGGTCAAGACACCACGAAAATTAACTGCAGACTAGTCAACTCTTCTGGGCAACACTAAAGGACTCCCACTTTTGAGCTATTTATCTTTTTTTTTTTTTTTTACCCTGGTGTTTGCATTCACTTATGCGCAAATATCCTTGGGAAAAGTATTAATCTGTCTCTTCCCTCCAGTTATGGGTTAAATAACAGAACAGATTGGGTCCTATAGTCTTGGCTGGTAACCAGTCTACTGCAGAAAGCAATGGCAACCTACTATGGGATAATCTTCTACCCAGTCAGTCATGTCATTTTGGTGACATGATCGCCCAAGCATGTATCACATATGGCACTTAACTGACTAACATATACATATATTTGGGCATATGTATGGCTGACCACTCATATACACTGATGTCTCTCTACTAGGGTGGTTAGCTAATCCCCATTTTAGACACCTGCTCAGGCACACTTGTGTTTGTTTAATACTCACAGAGCCCACCTGTGGTTTATACTGCAACTTTGCTGAGAGGACCTTGGTTACAGTTTCTATAAGAGAGCATATTATCTAGCAGGAGCAACAGTCTGAACAAAGCCAGGACAATCAAACCATAGTTCATAATCATCATCATCATTTATCCCTCACACCCAAATATGCATAGGGCAGTAACTTTTTGTTGCTGTTTCTGTAACAAACTGTTTTTTATGAGGCAGGGTTGTTATCCCTGCACCCAATCCCCAAACCTGGAGGACCAGTGGACCATGCTTGGTCCTTACGCTTACAGCACCTGGTATTCTCAAATGGTCACCCATTTAAGTACTGACCAGGCTCAATGTTGCTTAACTTTGGTGATCGAATGGGAACCGGTGCATTCAACACGATATAGCCATAGACATAGTTCATAGTGATTTGTGCAA
>JBBBDQ010001388.1:1287500-1385000 GCA_037127315.1 Ascarosepion bandense
CTCCAGTTATGGGTTAAATAGCAGGACAGATTGGGTTCTATAGCCTTGGCTGGCAACCAGTCTACCGCAGAAAGTAATGGCAACCTACTGCAGGACAATGTTCTGCCCAGTTTGTCATATCCCTTTTGAGACATTAGTTACTTGTTCACCACTGCTGTAGCCTGAACTCACAACACTTTAGGTCAAGTCACTGGAACTAACCAATGTCTATATCCAGAAGGTCAGAGTGGACAACAGCCAAAATGTTATACAAATGGCAACAAAGATAAGGACAATAGTGTCCGAATAATGTAAATACTTGAAAAGATTTTTGGCTGAGATAGAACTCACTATACCCCTCCAGTATTCTCTGTGCATTTCAAACCCTGATGCAGTTTATAGCGAAATTCATATTCTTGTCAAATAGCCGAATACTTGATGCTTCGCCAGGGCTACAAAGGGTGTTTTTATTGTGACACCAACACTGGATGGGTTGCCTCCAGGCCCCATCCTGTTATTTAACCCATAACTGGAGGGAAGTGACAGATTAATACCTTTCCCAAGGGTACCAGTGCTTAAGAGAATGCAGGGTACTCAACTGGAATTCGAACTTGGCTCACCAATTTCTCTTCCCAAGCCACATTGCACCACAACACACATCCTTCACTGAACACTTGCAGCACCTGGATTTCCCCAAGCGGTCACCCATCTAAGTACTGACCAGGCTCACATTACTTAACTTCGGTGGTCGAACGAGAACCGGTGTATTCAACATAATATGCCGTAATGTTTGTCTACTTGATAGTCTATCACAAAGGAGTGTCTAATATTTTTTTTTTTTTTCTTAATCATATCACCCCAAGCAAGGTGATAAAGCCACTGATGCGCAGGGGGCTACGTAAGAGTAAAAAGATTGGAAAAGAGAAAGCCGGAAACCACATCCTAAACAGGAAACAAGGGATGAGCCTCTACACCTGTACAATAGACGTGGGTGGAGTGTGAACCGGGCGATAGTTTAGTCTATCTACTCCAATTGAAAAGAATAAAATAAAATTTTAAAAAAAGAGTGAAAAGATTGGAAAAGAGAAACACCGGAAACCACATCCTAAACAGGAAACAAGGGATGAGCCTCTTCACCTGTTCAATAGACGTGGGTGGAGTGTGAACCGGGCGATAGTTTAGTCTATCTACTCCAATTGAAAAGAATAAAATAAAATTTTAAAAAAAGAGTGAAAAGATTGGAAAAGAGAAACACCGGAAACCACATCCTAAACAGGAAACAAGGGATGAGCCTCTTCACCGGTTCAATAGACATGGGTGGAGTGTGAACCGGGCGGTAGTTTAGTCTATCTACTCCAATTGAAAAGAATAAAATAAAATTTAAAAAAAAGAGTGAAAATTGGAAAAGAGAAACACCGGAAACCACATCCTAAACAGGAAACAAGGGAAGAGCCTCTTCACCTGTTCAATAGACGTGGGTGGAGTGTGAACCGGGCGATAGTTTAGTCTATCTACTCCAATTGAAAAGAATAAAATAAAATTTTAAAAAAAGAGTGAAAAGATTGGAAAAGAGAAACACCGGAAACCACATCCTAAACAGGAAACAAGGGAAGAGCCTCTTCACCTGTTCAATAGACGTGGGTGGAGTGTGAACCGGGTGATAGTTTAGTCTATCTACTCCAATTGAAAAGAATAAAATAAAATTTTAAAAAAAGAGTGAAAAGATTGGAAAAGAGAAACACCGGAAACCACATCCTAAACAGGAAACAAGGGAAGAGCCTCTTCACCTGTTCAATAGACGTGGGTGGAGTGTGAACCGGGCGATAGTTTAGTCTATCTACTCCAATTGAAAAGAATAAAATAAAATTTTAAAAAAAGAGTGAAAAGATTGGAAAAGAGAAACACCGGAAACCACATCCTAAACAGGAAACAAGGGATGAGCCTCTTCACCTGTTCAATAGACGTGGGTGGAGTGTGAACCGGGCGATAGTTTAGTCTATCTACTCCAATTGAAAAGAATAAAATAAAATTTAAAAAAAAGAGTGAAAAGATTGGAAAAGAGAAACACCGGAAACCACATCCTAAACAGGAAACAAGGGATGAGCCTCTTCACCAGTTCAATAGACATGGGTGGAGTGTGAACCGGGCGATAGTTTAGGCTATCTACTCCAAGCTTTGCAAGATGACGGGAGTTACTAAGTAACAAAAAGTGCTACAAAAGATTATTCTTCAGAATCATGTGCAGATCAGAAAAAAATGCATGAATATATGTAACAACGTAATAGTGTTAATGTTTCTACTGGATATAAAGTCGGGGAGTGAATTTTTTTTTGCTTTTGAGCAATAAACTGATCCCCCAAGAACATTACATATTAATGTAATAATTGGAAAAAATATTTAAAAACCCATGTCAGTCAGTCAGTTAAGTGCCAGATGTGATACACGCTTGGGTGATCATGTCTCAAAAGAGACATGACTGACTGGGCAGAAGGTTATCCTGCAGTAGGTTGCCATTGCTTTCTGCGGTAGACTGGTTGCCAACCAAGGCTATAGAACCCAATCTGTCCTGTTATTTAACCCATAACTGGAGGGAAGAGATGAATTAGTACCTTTCCCAAGGGTATTTGCTCATAAGTGAATGCAATGAATTCAACTAGAATTCAAACTCAGCTCTCCGAGTTGTCATTCTGAGCCGATATCCACTGCACCACAAACCCATATACAAAAGCTTAATAATAGTGAAGATTTAAGAAAGTCATCATTATCAGTCTCATAACCAGGTGTCGTCATCGGGTCATTCTGCAGCTGAGTACCTGACCAAACTTCCTCTTGGGTCCTGGGTATGACGGTAAACTGCATCCAGCAGTAAGGCCTCTGATTGGGAGGTTGTGAGGAGCATGGAACCATCTCTTAATTGCTGTTGTTCCCAGGTCTGCCCTGACCCGGAGTAGTAGCACCTGTTAAGGTTTCAGTTATGGGCAAATAGTTTCTTCCCAAAATGGGGTCAAAACACTATAAAAATATAAAAATGAACTTTTATAGAAAAATATACATTTTTGAAGGGAAAATATTACCAACAATACATTTTTGAAGGCGAAAAGTTATTACCATCAATACATTTTTTAATACAAAAACTAGAAGACATCTTCAGTTTTCTAAAATAAAATAAAAATAATTTTCAACAAAATCTGACTAAACCAACCTTCTCATGATAACCAAACATTAAAAATATACCTTAAAACCCTACTTTTTTTTGCATTAAATAATCCACAGAAGTTGATATGCTGTTAAACAATACTCAAACTCAAACATTCCTCTTGATTGTGTGCAAATGCCTGAATTTTTGTAAATGCTTTTCCAATTATCCAGTGATATTGCCATTACATTTTTCCCAGTGTCAGTGTTCTTTTTGTCTCTTGCCTAAAGTCGTATCTTGTAGGATGGCAGTGCAAGGTTTTTGGATTTGTTGTATCATCAAGGTAAATGATATACAGAGCTTAATGAGTGTTTAATATATTTATTCAGCACAATATCTAATGCTAATGGATATATACAAAAAATACAGAACAATGAGTTACAAAGAATTAACAAAACAAAACTTATGAGCAAAAGAGAGGTGGGTCTAAATGGTGAATAGCCAGCAAAGTAAATCAGTCCGAAAATTAATCTGCTTGTCACAAAAAAACAACCCTTTAAATACATACTCGTAGATTCTTTCAGGCTGAGTCAGTCCACCAATTAGAGTGCTGAAGGGGTGCTAGTTACTCTACAACAGGCTGTCATAATGTCCATACCATTTCAGATTTATTTTTGACAATGGTGATGAAGTCCTACAGTGAGCTTGTTTCTTGAGTGATATTATCCTGCACTGTGTCATTTATGATGAAGTCCATGTAGGAAACACTTAAGATGATTCTGTAGTATCTTATTTCTAATAAAATTTTCTTAAGAAAATATATCAGTCCTGGGTATGACAGTAAACTGCATCCTGCAGCAAGGCCTTAGATTGAGAGGTTGTGAGGAGCATGGAACCACCTCTTAATTGCTGTTGTTCCCAGGTCCACCCTGTTAGGGTCCCAGCTATGGGCAAATAGTTAATCCTCAAACTGGGGTCAAAACACTATGAAAGTATAAAAATAAACTTTTATAGAAAAATATTACTAGCAATACTTTTTTGATAGAAAAACAATACATTTTTGAATACAAAACTAGAAAACTTCAGTTTTCTAAAATAAAAACAAAAACAAAAAAAGAGTTGTTCAATACCAGGCTACAGCAGTGGTGAACAAGTAACTTGGAGGATCCATTTAGATGAAGATAACTTGTGGCTACCAAAAGAAGATTCATGCAAGGAATGAATGATATACCCCAGTGCTTGTAGTAAAGGGTTTGGTTCTAAATTCTTAGCACCTGAAGAAGGCCGGAGCATACAACAGCCAAAACGTTGTACAAATAGCAACAAAGATGAGGACAACAGTCCAAATAATGTAAATAGTGTAAAGACCATTATGTATTTATATATATAAAAATATATCTATATCTATATATATATATATATATATACATATATTTCCCTACTGTCATGCTCATGGAGAAAGAGAGACAATAGTGAGGCAGAGTCTGCACAGTTCATTAGAGAGACAATATATATATATATATATTCCCTTCCTGACACACTCAGGGGTTTTGATTTTTTTTTTTATGTCTAAATATAAGCTACACAGTAGTCAATACATCAATATATATATATGTTGTCATCATTTTAGATGCCATATCAATATAAATATTTTACTGTCATTTTTTACAGCACAGGCGCACTTGTAATAATAATCTGCATGAAAAGGTAAAAATCAATAATAATGCTAATTGTAATAAAAGAAGTAGGTAAATAAATAGGACAAAATTAATAAGATAAAACTTCCTGTGAAAATATCTGCATGTAGCCAAGCAGAAATTAATAAATTATTTAATTTGTGAGCTTTTTGCTTATATATATATATATATATATATATAAGCTTATCATATTCACTTTTGGCCTCTTTGCTTACAAATCCCCAATAGCAACCAATCAGCTTCTCGTCACTCTTGGCCTGGCAGCTTGTGTGTAATTAGCCATGTATAATTGTAAGTATACAAAAAACAGCTGGATATACTTCTCCCTCTATTAAGTGACTCTACTTCCATACCATGTTGGCCTAAACCTTATTTCTTTACAGTGTAAATTTAACACCTATGTTAAAAAGAACTCCCCACTTATCTTAGGTCTTTAGTATCTTGAGATTTTCACTAACATACACCAGGCCACACTGGCATGCCTCTTTGTTGACCTTATCTCAGAAATAGAGAAATAAATAAATAAAACATGGCTTTCATCTGTTTGATGTACCAGAAATCTGAAACTGTAGATTGGAATTTGATTTTTTTGTTTAACCAAACACATTAATCATATGGTGAAACATGGTCATATTATTTGTAATGAGATTGTCATGAATGTTTGCTGGAATAGGAAGAGATAAAATGTTTATTGTTGACAAAAATAATTTGTTAAGCTCCATGACTATTAATATAAGTATAAATATGTGATTACCTTTGGCTCAGTCCTTAGGTTTTCTTCTTCTATATGATTCAATATCCCATCAAGACATTGATGATCATGCCTCTCCACAACTTTCTGTTCATTGTAGCTTTTAATAAATTTTTTTTTTTTTTTTTTGGTTATCATATGTTGTGGAGTAGTTTTCACACTGAAGGTTATAATCATGCTATGTCAGTTGCTAATCGACTTAACGTACCCAAAATGTTAGGAACTTGGTGATCTTACATTGAAAGCTGACTCCTTAGTATTCAGCTAACTGCTGACTAATATCAGCTGCCTAGTAGTTCTACTGAACTCCAAAAGAAGTCTAAAGAACTTTTATGAATTTCCTGTTAACTCTTATTGATATAGGAGGGAGAGTCCATTATCTGAGGAATAGGTGTGTTTCCTTATAACATCATAATTCCTAAACCCTGTTCATTTACTGAAGCTCACTAAGTATGTTATACATTGTCTTCCTCTCTTCCTTTTACCTTCAATCTGTCTGTTTAATTTCCAATTTTTACAAGCCCTCTTTCCTAACAATGTGCCCTAGAAATTTTAACTTCCCTAAATTGAGTTATTAATACTCTAAATTGAGTTCTGTTATTAATACTCTAAATTGAGTTCTGTTATTGATACTCTAAATTGAGTTCTGTTATTGATACTCTAAATTGAGTTATGTTATTGATACTCTAAATTGAGTTCTGTTATTGATACTCTAAATTAAGTTCTGTTATTGATACTCTAAATTGAGCTATGTTATTGATACTATAAATTGAGTTATGTTGTTAATACTTTAAATCGATGAGTTATTTTAGTATTATTCTAAATCAGTGAGTTATTTTATTTATTTTTGATTTTTCCCCCATACAGAAGCCAATGTACGATGGTAGAAATTCAATTATTTTTTAATTCATTTCAAATGGAGTCAGAAATGTATGAATTTACTTTATGAAAATCTTTGGTTTAATCAAGTTGAAAACAATTTGATAAGAGGAATACTGTATTCTCTTGAAACTATGTAGAAATTCTTTTGAAATGCTCTATATTCCTTCAGAATATGAGTGTTCATGGCTCTCTACAATTTTCCTATCCTTTGTAGTTCTTAATAAATTTTATGTTTTTGCAATAGAAATATTGTTTTACAGGGGCATTCTCAGAATACCGTGGATAGCATGCGTAAGTAATGAGGAAGTTTTAGAAAAAGTTGTAGTAAATGACATTTGTACTTAGAATCATATAGAAATAGTTGTAATTTCTGGGATACAATGAGGGAAAAGGGCTTGGAAAATTTGACACTCAGTTCCTGTCTTTTGTAGCTTTAAGCAACATTTGACATTTTATTATTTCTCCTTGCCTTCCATCCATTCCTACAAACTCATTATATGTTATCATCATGTATGAGCTGCGTCTCTTCAGGACATAGGGGATCATGGCTCACCACAACTTTCTGAGCCTTGGAGCTTTAAGCAACATTTTATTTTTTACCATCTTTCCTTGTCTCTGTTCTGCTATTCATTCCTATAAACTCATTCAGCATATAGGGATCATGACTCTCCACATCATCTTCCTTTTTTATCTCTAAGCAACATCAGACTATTTACCATCTCAAGGACAGTTTTTCTAATGTCATCACTAATATTTTAACCATCTTTACTTTTCAGCAATGTTTATTGTTTTAGAAAGTGATGATTAGATTTGAAATAAAACCTACATGTATAAAAGTGAACTTATATATTTTCTTTGTTCTTGAGAAATGACAACAAAAATAATAAACACTATTTACTGTACTATTTATTGAAATGATTGGCAAAATGTTGGCTAATTGTCAATTGATCCAAACTTTATAAAATGGGATATAATAAGGATTTCTTTATAGTTGATTCACATTTAGAAAATGTTTATAAATTTACAAATAAAAAATTGTTTTTGTATATATTTCTTTATAAATTGTTAAATGATAAATATTTCATTGAATTAGTTTTATTTGTATTAGTTTTTAGAATGTTGTAAATGTAAAATTATTCTTGTAAATAAACAATCTAATAAAGTTTATTTAGTTTTATATACTGAGGTCAACACTGAGTGGTGTGACAGTCTGTATCATGCTTGAACACAATAAAATATATATATATATATATATATATATATATATATATATATATATATATAATCTCACCCTTTTACACCCAATGGTGTGTAGGGTAGTAACTTTTTGTTACTGTTTCCGTAACAAACTGTTTTTATGGGGCAGGGTTGTTAGCCCTGCACCCAACCCCCAAATCTGGAGGACTGGTGAACCATTCTTGGTCCTTATGTTTACAGCACCTGGTATTCCCAAATGGTCACCCATCTAAGTACTGACCAGGCTCAATGTTGCTTAACTTAGCTGATCGGACGAGAACTGGTGTATTCAACACAATATAGCTGTAGACATATATATATATATATATATATGGGAGTCCATCATATATGTGCGCACACACACACACATATATATATATATATATATATATATATATATAAGACTAGCATGGAGCCTTTAATGGACAACTTACTAGTTATGGTATCTCAATAAAAACATTCAGTGTACTTGGACTAAACTGAATGTCCATGTTGGGTGTCAGGAAAAGTGTCCTAGCCATTCAAAACTTTGCTTCAATTCATTATAACAAATCCTTTGTTAAGTTGAACCCACCTTGCTTTGTGTAAGATTAATCACAGTCCTGCCTCAACAACAAAACAAAAAATATGTATGACATATAGATAAAAACTTGGTTTGACATTGAAGATTGAATAAAATAAGGGAGAAAATAAGATGATACAGGCAAACAAGATGATAAAAACAGAGATAATAAATAAATTTGTCAACACCTGTACAACTTTTTTCAATTTTATTTTCAGTTTGTTATATTTAAGTTAGATTACAGCTACTATACCGAGGGACTTATCTTACTTATACATCTACACCAAAATGATCCCAGAAAGGGTAAATTGCATATCATAAACCTTTGCTTTCTAGTAGCAGATTGTAATTTTTTGTTTATATGGAAATGTTCCATGGATATGTACTTCTTATCTCTTATCAGCATAGAAAAATCAAAATTGTAATTACTGCTGACTCTCTTGGCTTACATACCTTCCTTTCAATTTTCTCTGTCCAATCCTTAATGATGCAAACAAAGATAAACAGTAGTAGCAATGAAAAGTGATGAGAGTTCATAGTTTCTTTTCTCAGAGCATCCTCTAATAAAACATTTCCCTTTTGTTTTTTGGCAGAGGCTTGCGAATTCCCATGGGAGTTTTCAATACATTTTTTTTGCATTTTGCTGTTTATTTCTTTTATTATTACAAGGACTTGCACTCTTACATGCTGTAATCAAAAGGAATTCTTCTGTGATGCAAATCATGACAAGTCTATGTACTTATTTGTTCTGTATTTAGTCATTTTATAAATTTTTGCTTTTTTTAGAAAGGGTGGGCAAGGGTATCTGTTAATCTTCTCTTTCATTTTTCTGATTTCTTTTTTGCTTTTTATATTCTTGTATTTCTTCTTTTTATTTCACCTTCCATGTTGTTATTTTTGTCGCAATGCTATGCACAAAGTTACCTTGCCTTTAGACTTTTGTTGGCTGTTTCAGTTTTGACCATTTTTTCCTGATCAAATGAAGTCAAACATTTCAGTTGAACTTTCTTAAGATATTTAAGTTGAACTTTCTTAAGATATTTAAGTTGAACTTTCTTAAGATATTTAAGTTGAACTTTCTTAAGATATTTAAGTTGAACTTTCTTAAGATATTTAAGTTGAACTTTCTTAAGATATTTAAGTTGAACTTTCTTAAGATATTTAAAGCAGAATATAGTCATTTGGATGTGCGTTGTGGTACAGTGGATATCGGCTCGGAACGAGAAACCGGGAGCCGAGTTCAAATTCCAGTTGAATCCATTGTTTTCACTTACGCGCAAATGCCCTTGGGAAAGGTATTAATCCATCTCTTCCTTCCAGTTATGGGTTAAATAACAGGACAGTTACAGTTTGGGTTCTATAGCCTTGGTCAGCAACCAGTCTACTGCAAAAAGCAATGGCAACCTACTGTGGGATAATCTTCTGCCCAGTCAGTCATGTCTCTTTCGAGACATGATCGCCCAAGCGTGTATCACATATGGCACTTAACTGACTGACTGATAGTCATTTATCAAGCTTATCATTGTTGAGTTCAATGCCACAACATCTCAAGAGTATTAAATTCATTGCAATGTCAACAGGAATACAGGTTCAGGAATATGTTATGCAACGAAGAAAATTTCAATTTACCACATCGAGCAAAATGATATTTTAAAAATAGTTCTTCTTGTTTAGTTCTATAGTCATTGCTCTTCAATTTGCCAGGTTCCTACTCAGTGTGACCTCCTTTGGCCTTAACTACCCCCTGAAGATACTTGAAAAAAGAAGTGGCTGAGGCATGCACAGTTTCCTGATCAATTTCTGCCCATGCACAAAGAAGAGCTTGTTTCAGATCATCCAGGTTTTTGCGTGTTTTGCACAAGCATTTGACTTGAAGAGAGACCATAGGATTTAAATTTGGCGACGATTTTCAATTGTTTAGCAATTACAATGTTGCTCATTCCGATCAATGGAAACTGATTCTTACTTCACGTTGTTTATACATGCTGTTCAAACTGTAATGATTCAAAATTATCAAAATTTTATCAGATACCTGGAAAATATAAGCAAAATATTCATACAACAACAAAATTATATTAAGAAAACAGTCATACGCTGATTAAAATTTGGAAATAAAACCCACTTCAAAACATATTCCCCACCTTATATTTTTAATTTTTCTGTGATGCAATTCAATGCACTAGTTATTTGTTTCGTATTTAGTCATTTTACAAAATCTTTCTTATTGGTGGCGTGATGGATACCTAGGAAGTGTTCTAACAGAAGACAGAAAGTGCGACACTGAAATCTGAAGGCGAATTGGCATGGCGAATGAAGCATTCCAGAAGTTAAGTAAAGTATAAAGAAACAGGACAATTTCACTAGAAACAAGGAGGAGAGTACTGGATTGCTATGTGATGTCGGTTCTATAATATGAATGTTGGACTATATCTTCGAAGATGAAGGAAAAACTAGAAGCAGCTGAAATGTGGTCCTACAGAAGGATGTTGCGAATATTATAGATTGAGCATGTGAGCAATGATGAGGTTTTGGAAAGGATGGAGACGAAAAGGAAATTAATACTGAGCATCAGGAAGAGACAACTTAAGTTCCTGCGACATGCATTGAGAAAGGAGGGCTTGGAGAACCTGTTACTAACAGGCCAGATAGAGGGAAAAAGAGACAGAGAAAAGCAGTGGATATCATATTCGAAGGACCTGATCAGGTGGATGACAGAACGAAGGTTGCATGGTGCAACAGGAGAAATTGTGCTAAGAGCCACCAGAGACAGGGAGATGTGGAAAGCCATGATTGCCTACGTCCTGAAAAGACATGGCACATAGAAGAAGAATATATATGCCAACTGTTTATGAAAAATTATAGTGTGGATATAGAATGGGGGATCAAATCTATATTATAATCAATATATAAACTGATCCCTCATTTGTGGCCATGCTAGTTTCTATACATTTACATTCTAGATTTATGGGCTTGAACAGGTGGATAATGGAACGAGGGTTGCATGGTGTAACAAAAGAAAGCGTGCTCAGAGCCACAAGGGATAGGGAGACGTGGAAAGCCATGATCACCTACGTCCTGAAAGGACAGGGCACATAAAAGAAGATGATGGAGATTGCTTTTTTTTGCCTTCTATGTTGCTATTTTGGTCACAGCACTGTATACAAATTTACCCTGTCTCTAGACTATCATTGGCTGTTTCAGTTTTGGCCATTTCTTTCTTGATTGAAAGAAATTACACATTTTAGTTGAACTTTCTTAAGATATTTAAAGCAGAGTATAGTTATTTATCAGGTGTATCATTGTTGAGTCCAATGCCACAACATTTCTCACTGTAATGTCAACAGTATAGGAATATACAGTATTTACATTATTCGGACTATTGTCCTCATCTTTGTTACCATTTGTAAGACGTTTCGGCTGTTGTACAATCCGTCTTTCTTCAGTTGCTAGAAATTTTGAACCAAATCCTTTATTACAATCACTTGGGTATTATTATTTAGGGAAAATAATTTTTGTTATAGTAAAATTTCTCAAATATTTAGATAACACTTTGTACATCAGCAGTTATGCAGCAACAGCCATTTTTTAAAAAGCTCCAAAATGATGTATGAATTCCAGTTGATGAATGTGGATATAACTAAATGTTCACATTAATCAGTTGGAATTAATAAGTAAATAAAATTCAATTTTAATAAATTTCAACTCAGAACTTCTTGCATACCATTGATATAACTATCATATTAACTGTAAATGTGAACTCCTGAGTTGAAATTTATTTTGCCATAATATTATTTTTTTTAGCACAGCTATATTTCTGCTTGATATACTTTGCATGTTTAATTTGTTTTAATTAGTGTATAAGAGGTGGCAACTTTGTTTAAGAGAAGAAGGGAGCCATTTTGAATATTTGATTTATTAAATGAAGTCATAAATGATTTCAGTTTTTGTTTATCAATGATTCATTTTGCTAAGAGTGTGTAACCCAAAGCACCCAGTTTGTTGACTTCCCCTCTTTTCTGAGTGTCAATTTATAGTAGATTTTGATGTTTGTAACATCTTCTAACTTCCTAAGTACTGTGACATAAATTGCTTTCCACTAATGACATTATAGCATCAACATCAATGTTTGATGAATGCTTCTGCACAAAACATTGCAAACTAATTTCATATATGACAGTCAGTTATGAGTCCTTGACCATAAACACTATATATTTTTCCTGATGTCTTGAAGGGATTTACTTCTTAGCTTTATAAGCAGAGTTCAAATTTTGGTCTCATCTGTTGTATTCACTATCATACAGATGTCTTTAGGAAAGGTATGATTTCATCTCTTCTCCCTCAGTTATGGGCTAAATTACAGGGTAGACTTGATATTATAGCTTTTAGTCTAAGTGAAGGGAGCTATTAATTCCAAACCCTGGAGAAAGGAATAGGAAGTCACCCCATTTCTTTGCCAAAAATGCATGGTAAGAAAAGTAATCTGTGCACATGAACCCCTATGTTAAGAAAGGTCATGGCAATCAAAAGAAAATGTTAAATGTACCGTATTTTCTGGCTTACAAGATGTGGCAGCTTGGAAGATGCATCCTAATATTGGAGAGAAATTTCTAAGAAAAAACTGTCATTCTGATACAACAAAACACTCAGCATATGTTTCTCACATATTGTTGGTTGGTTGGTTGGTTGGTTGTTTTGTTTCATGGTATATCAACCTTGGCGGGTCATTTATTGCCAACTAAATTTTATTTATTTATTCCTAGTAATACCTTTTTCTTTCAACAATTTATTGTTGTTTTTATATAAGTTTTCTGTCTAGTAATACATTTTTCTTTTCAAGTATCAAGATTCATTGGGATTTGTTTTTTAAGGGCAGGGTCCCCAAGTCCTACCCTGTTATTTAACCCATAACTGGAGGGAAGGAATGGATTAATACCTTTCCCAAGGGTACCAGTGCTTAAGTGAATGCAGGGTGTTCAACTGGAATTTGAACTCGGCTCATCGATTTCTCTTTCCGAGCCGACATCCACTGCACCAAAACACACATCCGTCACTAAATGCTTACAGCACCTGGTATTCCCAAGCGGTCACCTATCTAAGTACTGACCAGGCTCAACATTGCTTAACTTCGGTGATCGAGCAAGAACCGGTGTATTCAACGTGATATGGCCATAAGCCTCTCACATATTGGCACCATGTACTGTTTACATTAATCACTTGTCCAATTTTGTTTGTATGGTAGTGACATACTAGTAGGTGGTTAGTAAATATACTCTACATCTTTCATTGTCCAAGTGTGGTCTTATTTTGATAAAAATTAATTAAAAATTTAAAAAATATGCATGTAAAAATATAAAACTGTTATGTTATGTGTAACAGAAATAGTTGAGTAAATAATCGCAAACAACAGAAATAAAGTAAATTAAATATATTACCGGAAAATAGTATGTACAATAGAATTGTTAGTAGAGTACAGGAACAAGGGTTTAGTAACACGTATCATAGTAAGACGTAGAGTCTGTGTATAGCACACTTCCGGTTCGCTACCGGAAATACTCGACTGACTTGGTATTGAGCTGAACAGTCAACACTAACACAATGCAACGCAACTCTGAGGTCTTTCCACTACCACTTTATGTAGTGATAGGAACAGTCCATTATAAGACAAAGGTGGATAGCGCCCTAACAAAAACAATCAAAGAAATTTTATTCATCCTCAAATCCAAAAACTCATCACAGCTGGATTCATCTAAAATCTATAAACTATCATCTGCAGACTCATCATTACTGTAAGTCATCTACAATAAATGATCCTCACTACCATCCACATCATGGTGGTAACTGATACATTCATCTTGGATTTTTCAAGGTATTTTGTTGGAAAAAACTGCATCTTGTAAGCCAGAAAATACAGTAATTATATTCAGATTTCTTAGATGAGACATTGTCATTTCTTAATAATATTTTACTATCGTCATCTTATTTCTGTTGATTTTTGTAGCAATTCTCAATCAGATGAAAGAAATACAAGTAAAAAATGAATAATAACTGACTAGGCTTCATCTAAAAAATTGAGACGATTGTGTTTAATCTTGGCTATGATTGGATTAAATACTTACAAGACAACTGAATAATCAACTTTCAACTGGTGATTTAAAATGCTCTCTTGAAAGCAATATGAATTGGAAAAAAAACCATGAAAACATGCAGGATGAGTTAAGAATTTTACTACACTTGAAAGAACTTGCACAACAATGGTTACATCTTTTTAATCAAGTTCATCCCAAGCAAAGTAGTAAATCAACTAATACAAGGGGTTACTGGGTGTGCAAGAATTAGAATTACTAAATAGCAAAAAAGAAGAGTAATCAACAGGACAGTAGATACTAGTTGACATTGCATTTAAATTTTTTTTTTTAAATTAAAATTGACTGGAGACCATGGAGCTAGAAATGAGAAGTGCAAGAAAAAAAACTGTTAGCTTAGAACTTACGGTTACATCTACCCAACTTAACTGTAAATTTATGAGACCTCGTCACCAGTCTAGTACTGCGCTTAAGTTAATAAAGACTAGATACCCTAGAGAAGAATTCATCTGAACAGTTATAATAAAATTATTTATAGAAAAGACATAAGGAAGTAACTTTACAGTGGTGTGAAAGTGACTGAAATTGAAATGCCAAATCAGGACCCCAAATATTGCTGATTTTTCAGGTGTCCATTTTCTGTAAGATGAAGATTTTGTGCAAACTAAACATTTTCAGTTCTCCATTAGCTTTAAGTCAACATGGTGGCATATTGAGTTCTAGCAGTTTAGCCCAGCATTGCTTGAGTGTGATGAAAGCTTTAAAACTAATCCATGGTCCTGGAGCTCAGACTCTTTGGACGTTGGCATGAAATACTAAAAAGCAATAGTTGTTTCCAGTTAAAGCAAAACCATAGACTGAAAGCAAAATGAATGGATGTAAGTAGAATTTTGATTTCCTGTTATCGATATCAAATTTTCTGTACTATTGTAAGAACTGCAACCTTGAAACTTCTGAATATCGTTTCTTATGTCTTTGTCTATGAGTGTATCAAATTTGATTAAAATCGGACCACTCCTTCTATAACCTGATTTTTTCGATTATCTATTTTCGATATTTATTGGGGGGTACCTCAACACAAAACCTAGCTAAGATCACTCGCAGACGCTTATAGTACAACTGTGTAAATTTTCAAGAAAATCGGTTCAGCCGTTTCAGAGTTTATAGGTAACGGACACACACACAGACAAAGTTCCATTTATAAATAAGTTTAGATTTAGATATAACATTTATTTTTTATTTTCCCACAATTCCCCTCTACTATTTTGTCATTCTTCTTTCTCATTTTTCTTTCTCTCTGTTTCTCTATGCTTTTCTCTCATCCTCCTCTTTCCTTCTTTTTTCTGCCCCTTATTCTTCCTATCTTTTCACTACAATATTATTTCCTTTTTTTTCTGTACTTGCTTGCCTCTTCCCTCTTTATTTTCTGCCCACTCTGCTTCTTTTCTTTTCTTGGCCACTCTCCTTTTCTTTCTTTTTCTCTTTCTTTATCTTTCCTGTCATTTCTTCACAACCACACTCTTCTTATTTTGTTTACCATCCCCCTTCCTTCTTTTCTCTACCACCTTCCTTATCTTTCTTTTTGTCTATCATCTTCCTTCTCTTCCTTTCTTTTCTCTCCCACTTTCCTTCTCTCCCTTTCTTTTCTGTATCACTTTCCTTCTTTCCCTTTCTTTTCTCTATCACTTTCCTTCTCCCCCTTCTTTTCTTTATCACTTTCCTTCTCCCCCTTCTTTTCTCTATTACTTTCCTTCTCCCCCTTCTTTTCTCTATTACTTTCCTTCTCCCCTTTCTTTTCTCTATTACTTTCCTTCTCTCCCTTTTTTTTCTATCACTTTCCTTCTCTCTTTTTCTTTTCTCTACCACTTTCCTTCTATCCCTTTCTTTTCTCTACCACTTTCCTCCTCTTCCTTTCTTTTCTCTATCACTTTTTTCTCTCCCTTTCTTTTCTCTATCACTTTTCTTCTCTTCCCTATCACCTTTTTTCTTCTTTTTCTCTGTTACTCTCCTCATTTTCTCTAACACTCTCTTTTCCTCTTATTATGCACAACTTATTATCTTTTATCTACCACCCACCTTCTTTTCTTTCCTCTATTATGTTCCTTCTCATCCTTTATTTCTCTACCCTTTTCTTTTTTATCTTTCACTCTCCTCTTCTTTCCTTCTTTTTTCTACCTTCTTCTTTTTCTTATTTTTCTTCTGATACTCTCCTTGCCTTTATTTTCTTTACCACCTTCTTTCACTTTCTTTCTTTTCTCTATCATCCTCCTCTACTTTCTTTTCCTTATTACCTTCCTTTGCATCCTTTCTTTTTTTACCACTCACCTTTCATTCTTTTTTCTTTGACATCTTTTTCTTCTTTTTACCTGAAACCCTCTTTTACATCTTTTCTTCACCACCTTTTTCTACTTCCTTTCTTTTTTCTCCCACTCTCCTCTTATTTTTTTCTTTTCTCTACCTCTTTTTTGTTCCTTACCTTTTCCTACCATCTTATCTTTCATCTTTTTGTCTGACACCTTCCCTTCTCTCTTTTCTCTATCACTTTCTTTCATTTTATTTCCTTTCTCTGCCACTCTCCTTTATTTTCTTTTTTTTTCTCTACTACCCTCTGTTTGTCTTTTTCCTTTGCCCCTATATTTTTTTCTGCCATCTTTCTTTTCTTCTTTTTATCTGTCACACTCCTTCCTGCCTTTTCTCAGTCACCACTATTTTCTTCTTTTTTATCTAATTCTTCCTTCTCCCCTTCTTTTTTATGCCATCCCACTTCTTATCGTTTCTAAATGTTATTCACCTTTTTCTTTTCTTGCACTTTTTACCTTTTTTATCTCATTACACTCTACCCTCTCTCATTCTGTCCACTATTAAACACAATCTATTCTTGAACCAATATCCCTTTTACAAAGAATAAATGTGAAATAGTTTTAAAAAATTTCTTTGTTCTATCCTCTTGTTGCATTGAGAAGAAAGACTTTTCTCTTTAAACTTATCATCTCATCATTTTTTTCTCACCAGGAATGTTTGGCCTTCCACTCTTGGTAGACATAGAAAAAAATTCATTTAGGGATGAATCAGGGAGAATTATATATGATATTTTTTTAGATTCACTAAGAAAAATGTCTTTTTTTTTCCCCTAGTTCTCAAAATTATTTACCTTTTGCCCTTTTATCTTCCCAACATTCCATTTTTCTTTGAAAATTGCTTTGTTCATTTTCTTTGTCATTTGTTTTTTTTAGTCTAAAAAAAAAACTTTTTTTTTTCCCCCTCAGGGGATTTCTAAGAATTATAAAGATGACATTTTTTTAAGCAAACTTTTTTTTTTCCAAGCAGTTTGATAATTGCAGAAAATGTTTTCAGCTTACTTTATAATTTGTATACAGTGTCCCAATAAATGTATACACATTTTTTACAAATAAATTCTAACCTTTTGTGATATTCCTTTTTTTTATATGAATCATTATGCCTTTATGATCTAATCTTTATTAAATATGTCTATATCTTTTATAAAATTACCAAATTCAACTGAAGAACATGAATGAAGAATTACTAATAAGATTGTATGCACTCACTGGGGAATTTTTGCTGTGTATATGTTAATGTTTTGCGATGGATATTGGGGAGTCAAGTTTGAATTCCAGTTGAATTCCTTGCATTCACTTATGCACAAATACCCTTGGGAAAGGTATTAATCCGTCTCTCCCCTCCACTTAAGGGTTAAATAATAGGACAGATTGGCTTCTATAGCTTTGGCTGGCAACCAGTCTACTGCAGAAAGCAATGGCAACCTACTGCAGGATAATCTTCTGTCCAGTCAGTCGTGTCTCTTTCGAGACATGACACCCAAGCGACTGATGCAGCAATAAAATTTCATTAAAAAAAAGAATTTCCAAATCGAAGTGTTTTTACCACAAAAGGATGCTGAAAATTCCCATACAAATTAATTTGTTTTTTTATAATCGTGTCGCCTTCTCTTCTCTTCAGTTATGGGTTAAATAACAGGACAGATTGGGTTCTTTAGCCTTGGCTGGCAACTAGTCTACCACAGAAAGTAATGGCAACCTGCCATGGGATAATTTTCTGCCAAGTCAGTCAAGTCTCTAAAGAGACATGATCGCCCAAGTGTGTCATCTATGGCATTTGACTGGCATGTTAATGTTTATATGATATATCTTCTTTTTGTGCCGTGTTCTTTCAGGAAGTCGGTGATTATGGACTTCCATTTACCCCTATCCCTTGTTGCTCTTAACATTTGTTTTCTTGGTAACTCTCCCAAACTCCACCATCCATTTGCTCAAGACCATCAAGTATTGCTTTCTCCTGTCTCTTTTTTCCTCTATCCATTTTGTGAGTATTAGATTCTCTAAGCCCTTCTTCCTTATGTTCCCCAGAAACTTCATCTATCTCTTCCTTACATAAGTTTTCTTTTCATTTGCATCCTCTCCAAAACCTTGTATGTTTGATACATGGTATCCCCAGCATCCTCAATAGAACCACAATTCTGTTGATTCAAGTCTCTCCTTCATTTATGAGGAGATTTTCCAGCATCCGATCTCATTACTGTTAAAAAAAAAAAAAATTGCAACATTCTGAAGATAATCAAAGTCTTTACACTCTTGTTGGAGGAAACCCCCTCTGGTTGAACTCCACCATTCTCTTGCTATACTGGTTCATGTGGGGTCAACTTATCAGGTCAGATAGTTGCACCATTTTTCCTTTAGTCACTCTTAAGTGAATGACATAATCAAGATGTTAACATTCCATACCACTTCAAAGAGCAGCTTCAGAAGTAAACCCCCATCAATACTGGATAGTGTGATAAGCACTACTGGATTGAAGAAACCCATTTTCCAAGATAAGTGTTTTAAGAGAAAAATCTTATAAATTTAAACCAAAAACACTATTGGTTGCTCGATCAATAAATGATAAATGTTTCCTTATAGAGAAAATGGCTAATAATTACCATTCCCAGTCTTTTACTCTAATAGTTCATCTCTTATCTCTCTAAAATGAGAGACATAGCCATCCCATCTACACTGTCAGCTATAATTATTGGGCAACCCCAGTTTTTAAAAAGCAATGATGTATTTCAAACTATTTTTACTATTTGTTGCCAAATGGATAATTCTAAATGAAAATAGAATGGTTCTTTTGTTATTATTACTTTGCAAAATTTTACAAGGCAAATAGCGACAATTTAGCCATCGCACCCTGTAGATTTGCTATTTTATATCTAGATATACACTGCCGGCCATAATTATTAGGCCACCCCAGTTTAAAAGAAAATGATGTATTTCATACTATTTTTAGTATTTATTGCCAAGTGGATAATTCTAAATGAAAATAGAATGGTTCTTTTGTTATTATTAATTTGCAAAATTTTACAAGGTGGCCAGGAAACCTTTGCTTTGGCCAGCCAATAAGAAGAGACTAGCATGGGGAAGAGAGCACAAAAACTGGACACCAGAACAGTTCATTTGATGCACATGTTATTGTGTAGCATTAAAAAAAAAACATTCTATTTTCATTTAGAATTATCCACTTGGCTAGAAATACTAAAAATAGTATGAAATACATCATTTCTTTTAAAAAAATTAGGGTTGCCTAATAATTATGGCCAGTAGTGTATGTTTGCCATTCTTGCTAATCTCTATTATATCCTTTAATCCAGTCTGTTGAATCCAGGAGCTGCATTTACTGTTATATAAGGAGATGCTGAGCATGATTCACTCCATTTAACATTGGGCCACTGCAAGAGTCTCTGCAGTACCCATGTCTCAATTCCTTAAGTCATCACCGGCAGAACATATTCATTAAATATTTATTCATATAATGAGTATTAGATATTCACATAAAATTTTCATTGGCTTCAGTCATCTTGTGACCTTGTAGCATATGATCTGTGTCTGGACTTGAGACAGCGTCAAAGGCTTCAATAATATCCAGTGTGGTGAAAACTTTAACTATTCACTTCTTTAGCAAATATGGCTTCTCACTCTGTAATTCTTCCCCCACTAATGGGAAGCTTATATAACTAGATGTTAAAATATGATTGACTAATTATATGATTTTTTAAAAATTGTTTCATCTCAAGCTTGACAATAATGCTACTAGGATAGAAGGAGGTACTGCAAATAAAAGAGAATGAAAAGATTTTCAAAGGAACTGGAAACACAATCCTAAAAAGAAAAGGAATAAACATCTCATCTTGTTCAAAATACCTGAAAGGAGTGTGAACCAGACTATAGGTGAATCTACTATTGATGAAAAAAATAAAATGAAATAAGTAATATAAATTTCAGAGGGTTTAGCTGTAGACGTTAGAAGTATAGAGTTGAAGTAGAATTTGGAAGTTACTGGAAAACCATTCCTAAACAGGAAACCAGGGATGTACCTCTATTCATGCTAAAAAGACTAGCGAGGAGAGTGAATTGGACAATAGGCAAACCTATCAACTCCTTCAGTCATACAATTTTTGGATAGAATATTAACTTAACAAAAGAGTCTAGTGTAAGCTGGTGTCATGCCATAAAGATACACACTTATCAATTTTGTTCAATTATAGCTGCTTAACAGAAAGAAAACTACAAGACCTCCTAAAAAAGGGAGATGAAGAAAATCAAAAGAATGGACTACAAATGAACTACAAGAAAACCGAATATAAGGTCATCATGAAATAGAAGAGCCTAAAATGCCAATTACAGGTTGAGGATACTAAAATCAAACAAGTACAAAAATTTAAGTACTTGGGAAGTGTTCTAACAGAAGACGAAAAGTGTGACACTGAAATCCAAAGGCAAATTGGAATAGCCAATGACACATTCCAGAAGCTGAGCAGGAAAATTTTTGCTAGAAACAAAGAAGAGGGTTCTGGATTGCTAAGTGATGTCTGTCCTTCAATATGGCAGTGAATGCAGGATAATATCATCAAAGATGAAGGAAAAACTTGAAGCAACTAAAATGTGGTTATACAGAAGGATGCTATGAATATCATGGATCGAGCATGTGACCAATGATGAAAAATTTTTCCCAGAATAATAATTAATGAATCCAAAATACCAATAGATATTATTAAGTATGTTATAGATAGTTCCTTATATTCTTAACAATAGTTTTCTTATTTATTATCATTATATATAATTTAGAGTTGTTTATGATTATCATTCTTTCATTATTATTATTTTTATTATTATTATTAGTTTTACATTAATTTAATAATTTATTATTTCATTGAAAGATTCTAACCATTAAAACTTTGATGATAATTTATATATATGGTTCTTATTTGTATAATATTACATATTATGTTATTATAATAATTTTAATACATAGTTATTTTTTATTTCATTGAAAGATGCTAACCGTTAATGTTATTTAACCTTATTTTCACTAGAATTTAAACAGAAATATATTTCATTTATGATTTATACATGATTCCCATGTTATTTAGAATGAAAAGCATTCCATCATTTGATTTCTCCCAACACAGACATTCATAAATGTTTTCTCTTATTTTATTTAAAAAGAACACGTTGACACATAAAGTTAAACAAACACAAGTTTTATCTTCTACATTAAATATTCATCCATTGCTGTATCACACATGACATATATCTGATGTTTGAAACTATAACTTATTTTAAAAATACTCTCAGATTTTTAGACACCTCCTAACACACTAACTTGCTCCCATTCTATCAAACACTCTTCCCATCTGCCCAATCCTCATCCTCGGTATCTATCCTTACCCATCTATCACCTTCCTCCTGACATTCCCTATGTCTAACCACTCCTTCTCTTTATCTTCCCCGATGTAACCCCATGCACAATAGTGGCAGTGGAATGCCTTGCTTGGGGTGAAATGATTAAAAAAAAAAAATCATTGTTCCTTATTAAATCTCTGAAGAAGCTTGCTATAAATGAAACATGTTAGGATAAAAGCCACTTTTTTCTATTTGTTCTTTATTTATTCTATTCATCTTGTCAGATTTTGATCCACATATTGAACTCATATATAAATATATACATATATATTAGTGGAAAATCTTTTCACATGACCTAAATAATCTAGTGATTAAAGCACTTTCTAAACACTTTCATTTTAGTAAATTGTTTTCCCTTTGAATTAAATTATCATTTTTTACATCAGAATTATGGCCAGAAAAGATTATACCAATACAAAAAAAGGTATTTTACAAAACAACACAGTCACTGCATTAGTTACTCACCATAACTCCGATTTTTTTTTTAATCATTTCATGACAAACAAGGCAGTAAAACTACTGAGAGCGGAAGATGATAAGAAAAAGAAAATATTATTAATGATCAAGAATAATAAAAGAACAAAAAAATAAAGAAACAAAAGGTCACAATTGACATTGAATTTAAATCTTTGAAGGTCAAACTTGACAGGAAAGCAAGAAGCAGAAGAGAATTGCATCAGCAAAAAGTGTGAGAGAAGAAACTTTTAGCATAAAACTTACAGTTAAATCTAGACATTTCAACTGTAAAATAGTGGGATCTTGTCACCAATCTAGTCAGTCAGTTCAGTGTCATACGTGATACACGCTTGGGCAATCATGTCTCGAAAGAGACATGACTGACTGGGCAGAATATTATCCCGCAGTAGGTTGCCATTGCTTTCAGCAGTAGACTAGTTGCCGACCAAGGCTATAGAACCCAATCTGTCCTGTTATTTGACTCATAGCTAGAGGGCGAAGAGATGTATTATATTATTATGTAGTAATTAGTGAGGGATCAGTTTATTACTTCATAACAATATAAAACTGATCCCCCACTTTAAAACCAGTAGAAGCCTTATTCATGTTTTCAACTATTATATTCAGTCAGTCAGTTAGGTGCCATACGTGATACACGCTCAAAAGAGACATGACTGACTGGGCAGAATATTATCCCGCAGTAGGTTGCCATTGCTTTCTGTAGTAGACTGGTTGCCGACCAAGGCTATAGAACCCAATCTGTCCTGTTATTTAACCCATAACTGGAAGGAATAGATGGATTAATACCTTTCTCAAGGGTATTTGCATGTAAAAATTCTCAGAGTGTAGCTGCCATTCTGCTTTAATTAAAAGAGAAAACAATTTGCTAAGATGAAATTGTATAGAAAGGACATTAATCCCTCGATCATCTACAGTAAATTTGCATTCGTGTTTCTTATAACGTTTCACATTTCTTGGTAGATCTTCTATTATCACAATGTGGCATACTTGATAATAAAAGTGATAAAAACATAAAAAAAGAAACTAAATTAAATTGGCTAGACTATATAACCAAACATATATTTAAAAAAAATGAAAATTTTAATTTAAATGTTGAAAATTTCAGCATTCTCTCCCTTTCATTCATATTTGTAGTTACATCAACATAAACATCATGTTAGTCCAATGAAGTTCTAATGAAAAAATGCATAGAAGGTTTTTTTTCACTTTATCATTAATTTTCTAACATTTTTCCTTTTTATAAATATTTACATATATAATACATGTACCTGTATATATATATATATGTGTGTGTGTGTGTCTATTTGTATGTGTCTAATATATATGTGTGCATGTGTGTATCTCTCTATATATATTTATATGTGTGTGTATATAAGTGTATATGTCTATTATATATTATGTGTGTGTATATAAGTGTATATGTCTATTATATATTATGTGTGTGTGTGTGTGTGTGTGTGTGTATATATATATATATATATATATATATACACATCGCTCATTCAGTAAAATGAATTAGAGCACTCTAGCTATTGGGCACGTATAATGATAATATATGTGCTAAAAAGTTTGCCCTCTTCCTCCGAACGCCCATAGCCCAGAGGTAGAATCGACGACTGACGCCAATTCGGTCGGGTTTCAATTCTGGGTTAAAAAGCAATCGGAGTCTAACCATACTGATGAGCTGTGATACAGCGAAACAGATCTGTCTGCGGATGACAATATATATATACACAAGCACATATATATTAGACATATACAGATACACACACACACACACACACACACACACACACACACATATATATTCTTTGATATTTCAGGCACAATTGGAAGTTTCATGTGTTATACAATCATCAGGTGCATATTTAACTGGACTTTTCTCGATAAACCATGAAATTATGAGTCATGCCTAAAACAGGATAATATGTATATTTATTATATATTTTTGCTCTGTTATACAGCTCTGTTCTATTTACAGCTAATTAATATTTATATATTGTTGTGTATCTCAGTGTATACACATCATATCTCCTCACTTGTATATATGTGTGTGCGTGTGTGTGTAGATATATATATATGTAAGTGGCTTAAACTAATGGATATATATTCCACAGATATATTCCACAGTTTGTGTGTGCATGTATATCTCTATGTGAATTTGTATACATACATACATACATACATATATATGTGTGTGTGTGTGTGCGTGTATTAATTAAATTTATAGAAGGCTAGATCTCTGTAAGTGTAGATATACAGTGCTGTGCAAAAGTAAGTGTTAAGTGAACCCCTAAGATAATATTTCAAAATTTGTCTTTTTTTTTTTACAGATAATCCAAAAATCATAATCTAACTCTATATTCATTAAGAAAAGGCTTACGGCCATATCATGTTGAATACACTGGTTCTTGCTTGATCACCGAAGTTAAGCAATGTTGAGCCTGGTCAGTACTTAGATGGGTGACCACTTGGGAATACTAGGTGCTGTAAGCGTTTAGTGACGGATGTGCGTTGTGGTGCTGTGGATATCAGCTCGGAAAGAGAAATCGATGAGCCAAGTTTGAATTCTAGTTGAATACCCTGCATTCACTTAAGCACTGGTACCCTTGGGAAAGGTATTAACCCGTCCCTTCCCTTCAGTTATGGGTTAAATAACAGGGTAGGACTTGGGGACCCTGCCCTTAAAAACAAATCCCAATGAATTTTGATAGTCAAAAAGAAAAAGTGTTACTAGACACAAAACTTATATAAAACAATAAAATTGTTGAAAGAGAAAGGTATTACCAGCAATAAATAAATAAAATTTAGTTGGCAATAAATGACCTGCCAAGGTTGATATGCCATAAAACAAAACAACTAACCAACCAATCATTTAGAAAAACCTATATGAAATGAATTACAATTACTCTCAATATTTTTTTTCAAGTTGGAATATCTTGATAGCGTTTTGCAACCTTCTCCATCATATAGGCTTAAACTATGTAATCTTTTTAAGCTTCAGGGAGTTCTTTTGATTTTAGCATATTTTTTTTTTCAAATTTAGTCTCTAACTGCATCTCTTTTGCATAAACAATGAGTTATATTGGTTGACTGCAGCTTACACAGCTTACCAAAAAAATGAGCATGTGCACAAAACATGCGCAAAAATTATTTACATTGACAACCATGTAAAAGTATGGAGTATAAAAGGCTTCACTTACTTTGGCATATCTAAATTTTTAATTAATATTTTATTCCATTTTCTTTTATTTATTTATGGTTATGACATTTTTTTTTTCTGATGGTGTCAATTCAGTGGCAAAACATATCAAAATAGAACAACTACCATGAAAATATTTATAAATAGGGCATAGAGAAATTATATTATGTTAAAGTAATTGAGGATGTGCGTTTGTGGTGTAGTGGATATCAGCTCGGAATGAGAAATCGGAGAGCCGAGTTCGAATTCCAGTTGAATTCCTTGCATTCACTTATGCGCAAATACCCTTGGGAAAGGTATTAATCCATCTTGTCCCTCCAGTTATGGGTTAAATAACAGGACAGATTGGGTTCTATAGCCTTGGCTGGCAACCTGTCTACCGCAGAAAGCAATGGCAACCTACTGCGGGATAATCATCTGCCCAGTCAATCATGTCTCTTTCAAGACATGATCGCCCAAGCGTGTATCATGTATGGCACTTAACTGACTGAATTGAGGCTGAAATTATAGGGCAAGATCAGTAATAGTGGAGATTATTCTTATGATTATAGATGGAAGTAACTATTTTGTGACAAATGCATTTAGTTTAATATTTTGTAATCAAACAAATTCTATAAAATATTAATAATTTTGAATTAAAACTTAAATTTACTTTTTTTCTGAAACCAATATGAATTTTGGTTTCTATTCCCAACCTTTTTTTATGGTAGAGCTTCTGGCCCAATCAGAAAGCTTGATTATATATAGTTAAGTCTGGTTAATAACTCAAAACTCTAAAATTTCTTTAATGCTCGGTTTACTATTTGTAATTAATAAGTAGGTTTAGCTCTTCTTTTTCTATGACTTTTTTCTATTTTTATGAATGTGCAGTTAATCTGCTAAACTGATAGAAAAATTTATAGTGTAAGAAATGATTATTGAAAATCAACTGAGAGAAGGACTAACTTCAATCAACGAAAATAGTGCATTAGAAAAGCAACTGTGAACTGATGAAAAACATTTTGAATTTCTGAGGTGAAGATTAATTGCTTCTTTTGTTTGTTTGTTCCATTGTTGGTTTCTATGCACTTTTGGTAAGAATAAAATGTTTTTTTTTTTTGTCAGAATAATAAGACATAATCATCTAGATGAAATTTTTAGAAATATTTTCTATTTGATTTGATCATTTTCTATTTCCCAGAATTCCTTTCCTTTCAGGATTAATTCTTATTGCTTTCAGCTGTTTTTTCTCATTTTTCAAAGAAGTATATATATATAAGAGAGAAATTTTTTATTTTCTCATTTTAATCTTAAAGTCTTGCAATAAAACTAATGTAAAGAGAAGATTACTCATTTTTGTCCTCTTGATTAGAAAGTCTAATTCAAACTTGGTATTTGATATTTTTTGCAAAAGTGCTCAGAGATGAGACATATATGATTATTTTAAAGTTAAAATTAGCTGTTTCCTTATATTGACTAAACAGTTATCCTTGCTGTCACTTGAACTTAATGTTTGTCTTGAAATAGTCTTAACAAGAAAACAGGCTTCTCTAGTCCATTAAATTATTGGTCTTTTTAGCATTTCCTAATCTTTTGTTTAAGGTAGTTTAGTAAGTCAACATCTTGATTATATCATTAATTTCATTGTAGTTAAATTTTCTATTCATTTTAGTTGTTGCTATTTTTGGAAGTCTTCAAGTGATGTGGTTTTGTTATTTGATAAAGTTCTTTGTGTTATAGGCTTTTTCCTTTTTTAAATATGAAGCTTTGTTTTTAATATTACTTGAAACTGAAGCCTTTGTTTGCATACCCAAACAAAGATCTAAAATTTTGGCATCATTTTATTCCTTTCTTTGTGTGTACAACATTATTTGGTGATTTTAGAATCAGTTTGGTTCATGGATGAACTCTCTTATCAATTCTTTTATAAGTGAAATCAGTGAACATCTACAAGAGGGGTGTTTCAACCAGTTAAATATCAGACATTTTAGTGATAAGATTAGGTGTTAGTCAGAAATATAGACATTTGAGAAAGGGATACTATGTTTTTTTTTTAAAGTTTTTTTTAATATACTGAAGAGATTTTTTTCATGCAGATGAGTATCAGCATAAATAAAATCTGATATTTAAATGTTTTTTCTATATACAACATTAATACTGTTACAGCTAGTTTCAAGAGAAAAAGCAGAAAATTATTCAGCCATTTTTATTTTTCCAATACACTTGTCTGGTCTGCTCACTTAATCACTAAGTCATTTGTTCACTCAAGTTAACTGTAGTTTTTCTGTGTATTTATCATTATAAATTGGCAGCACTTAACTCCTCTCTAGGTTGATATGATTTTGTTATTTCTGAATCAAGTATGGAAACAGTTCTTAATAATATCTCCAATTAATATTAAATTGAATTTTTCCTTGACAGAGAATGTAGTTCTGTGAATATATGCTGTTGATTCTGAACTCGTCTTTTTTCTGTCTTATGGCTTCTTTTTATTGCAGCATCTCGATTGAATATCCTCAGACTGGTAAAGCAATATAACATGAATCTGAATAAAAACTGTTAAAGTAAGCTACATGAGTTACAATAAAGTTTAAACTCTTATGAAACACAAATTTGTATACCATATCCTGTCAGTAGATTTTATATGGATGATGCTTAAGCAGTTAAATAACAGAGGTTAAGACTAATCTATAGCCATCTTGCTCTTCCATCTCTTCCAGTTTTTGATGCTTTATTCTTTGCTTACCAATTACTGATAGTATTTACATCGTTAAGACTTTTCTCCATATTTTTATTGCCATATTCCCAACGTTTTGGTTATTGTACACTCCAACCTTCTTCAGATGATATACATTGGAATTTCAAACAGAACCATTTATTTAGTTTATGGGGTTAGATTGTTTTAATTCTATATGCCATAGAATTAGAACAAATTAGATATTTTGTGGAGAATATTGAATTTGGTATTGAAGTCATGTTTTTTCACTAAGAAATTTATCAAGAAATTTCTTTCCAGATTTTGTTTGAACAATTGAACTCTTTATTCATATGGTTGCAATATAATAATGTTTCAGCTGATCTCATTTTCAGTTAATTCTCTTTAGTAACTCAATTCTCCAAGTTATTGTTCCCTTTGCCGTGACCATGTATTGAGTGTGTCCCTGGAGAGTGAATTTTTGGGATTTATAAACCTCACATCTTAGCAACATTTTTTACCAGAGCTCATATTACAATTTCTGTTATTGTTGTTTTTCTCTACTTCTCTGTATTAGTCATAGTAGCAGAAAACACTTTAATTTTCATGAGCTCTTAATTTTTAACTCAATCTTTTATTGCAAATCTATCAATCAAATGACAGTAAAAGCAAAAAGAATATTACATCACTCAATAAGTTTTGGGCCTGGCATATAGATAGTGCTATTAATAAAAAATCCATACAATTTTTATGAAGTACTAACCATCAAATAGCATGTGGCAAAGTTTGGGCCCAAACAGACTATTAGTTTACAAATTACAATTATTTAAGTAAAGCTACTGTTGCAAATTTTCAAAACGATGGAAAAAATCTGAATTTCATGTGTTGATAAAGCATTGCTTTCTGATGAGAAAAATACTGTTCAAGCAAAGCTTGATAACTGTTATTCGGACTCTGCTCCATTGGAAACAATGGTTAAGAGGTGGTATGTTGACTTTAAACAGGGTTGTACAGACACAAATGATGCTGAATGCTCAGGTTGCCCAAAATCAGCAGTTGTCCCAGAAAACACTAAAAAAATTCAAAAACTCCTTTGAACTGATTGTAAATTGAAGTTGTGTGAGATAGCAGAGGAATTGAATATATCAGAAGGCAGTGTATTCACCATTTTACATCAACATTTGTTAATGAGAAAGCAGTGTTCAAAGCGGGTGCCTTGTTTGCTCACAGTCGATCAAAAACATCATGTCAATGATTCAGTACATTGTTTGTAACAATTTCAATGCAACAAGAAGTTTTTGTGTAAATATGTGACAATGGATGAAACTTGGATCCACCACTTCATTTCAAAGTCAAATTGGCAGTCAGCTGAGTAAATGCCATCCAAAGTGACCAAAGGCACAAACATCAGCAGGCAAGGTTTTGGTCTCCATATCTTGGGATGTGCAAGGTATTTTGTAACTTTGTTAATTGATTACCTTGAGAAAGAAAGAGCCATCAATAATGAATATTATATAGCATTATTGGTGTGTTTGAAGGAAGAAATTGCAAAAAAACAGCCACAAATGAAGAAGTAAAAAGTAATCTTTCACCAAACAATGCACTGTCTTAACAAGTCAATCTCAACGATGAATAAAAATACATGAATTGCATTTTGAATAACTTCTGCATCCATGTTATTCTCCAGATCTGGCTCCCAGCAACTACTGGCTGTTTGCACTCCTCAGAAGAATGATCCAGAGTTAAGATTTGGCTCCAATGAAGAAGTGATATCAGAAACTGAAGCCTATTTTTAAGCAAAAGATAAATCATTCTTCAAAAACAGCATCGAATTGTTAGAGCATGGTTAGAATCAGTGTATCACCCTAGAAGGAGACTTTGTTGGGGAATAAAGTCAAATTTTGCCTAAAAGTTGTTGTTTTATTAGTTAGGCCCAGGATTTATTGAGTGATGTGTTAATGGCTTCCAGCCAAAGAAGTCTTGAAGACTTAATGAGGACCATTTTCTTTGAACCATGGTCTGGTGTTACAAAATCAAAAAGAATTCTACCAAATAAGAGAAACCATATAACTTGAAGATTTTCATCCACAGCAACAACTAAAATGGCTAGCATATTGATAACTCAAAGAGAAATAATGACATAAGTTGACAATCCACACTACTCTAAATAAAAGGTTAGGAAGGAAGCATCTATTAATACTGGAATTGCCATTAACAATTAAGGAACATGAGA
The DNA here is from genome assembly GCA_037127315.1 of Ascarosepion bandense. Lineage (NCBI taxonomy): Eukaryota > Metazoa > Mollusca > Cephalopoda > Sepiida > Sepiidae > Ascarosepion > Ascarosepion bandense. The sequence goes on from JBBBDQ010001388.1 coordinate 1,318,170, forward strand.
ATTGAAAGAAAAAACAGTTTGAAAGAGAGATTTTAGAAATGTCAACCAAAAGTATCACTAGTTGCTCAATGAAAACTGAATGTTTCCTTATAAGGAAACAGCTCATCTTATCATTACTGTGAATTGGAGTTAATTGTTTTTTAAGTTTACATCATTATTCTGATTTCAATGCTTGCCTTAATTGTTGGAAGCTATCGTTTCTAAACTGATCAGATATAAACAACAATAAGAAGAAAAAAATTAGCCATAACTTAATTATGAAAATATTTCATCTGAGAATTGAGTTAACTTGAGACTGTTTACGTGTTGATTTTAAAAAAGTTACTATTGTCATAGATCTTATATTTTCGCACTGATAGTCAGATGCAAAACTGCACATCGGCCTTAAAATACCTATACCAAGGATTTTATAGGCAAGTAAATATCAACAAATAAATCATGGATAAGGAAAAAAATATCTATTGCTGAAATAATATATAATTAAGATGTTGACTTACTAAACTACCTTAAACAAAAGATTAGGAAATGCTAAAAAGACCAAAAACTTAATGGACTAGAGAAGCCTGTTTTCTTGTTAAGACTATTTTAAGACAAACATTAAGTTCAAGAGACATCAAGGATAACTGTTCAGTCAATAAAAAGAAACAGCTAATTGTAACTTTAAAATAATCATATATGTCTCATCTCTGAGCACTTTTGCAAAAAATATTAAATACCAAGTTTGAATTAGGCTTTCTAATCAAGAAGACAAAAAATAGTAATCTTCTCTTTACATTGTTTCTGTGGATGTGCATTGTGGTGCAGTGGATATTGACTCGGAACAACAAATTGGGGAGCCGAGTTCAAATTCCAGTCGAACTCCTTGCATTCACTTCCATGCAAATACCCTTGGGAAAGGTATTAATTCATCTCTTACCTCCAGTTATGGGTTAAATAATAGGACAGATTGTGTTCTATAGCTTTGGTCGGCAACCAATCTACCGCAGAAAGCAATGGCAACCTACTGCGGGATAATCATCTGCCCAGTCAGTCATGTCCTTTTCGAGACATGATCGCCCAAAGTGTGCATCACATATGGCACTTAATGGACTGACATTGTTTTTATTGCAACACTAAGATTAAAATGAAAAAAAGGAAAAATTTCTTTTGCACTCCATATATATATATATATATATATATATATATATATACTTCTTTGAAAAATGAAAAAAAAAACAACTAAAAGCAAAAGAGTGCTGAAAATCCTGAAACTGAACCACTTCCTAAATTGTAATATTTTATCGAAAGGTTCCTTGATCAGGCTGGAAACATTTCAGCATCCTCTTGTATTTTTGTTTGTCTACAATTTGCCTAAAGAATATGAGAATATGTAACATATTCACTGCTTCAAAACACATTGAATCTTTTGTTATATATAATTCTCATAGTCAAAGAGGCATTAATGATTCTAAGATGGAAAATATTCTCTATGTTATTTCACTGCATTCATTGAGATTAAATGTCAAATTTTAAATATATTTGCCAAGACCAGTATTCAACCACACACAACATATTCTTTACAAAAAGCCAGACAATTGTGAAATGTAAGAGAAATACAGAAGAATATGAAAAGAGATATTTGTAAGAGAATATTGAATTTGGTAAAGGCTTTGAAAATAGTCATATTTTTTTCATTAAGAAATTTATCAAGAAATTTCTTTACAGATTTTGTTTGGAAAATTGAAATCTTGATTCCTATTATTGTTAGTATTCTAATCTTTCAGATGATCCATTCTATAACCATCATCATAATCTGAAGGAAAAGAAAAAAAATCTCCATTTCTTAGCAAAAATGGTGACTTAAAAAAATATCTCAACTAGATCAGTTCATTTATACAATGCATGACACAAACAAATTTATACTGAAACCAATATACCCAGACAATAATACAATTTTTGTTTTTATGTGTTATTGATATGTGTGACTTGTTTTTCTTTTTTACTTTCCAATTACAATGACATACCATGAATTACCACACTTCCTGCTAGTAAATACTAAAAAAAAAAAGATTTTTTAAAGCTAAGAAAAAACACTGGCCCTTGTGTGTTTGTAGAAAATACTTTTATATCAGTAATTGTAATATAGATACCATCATGTTTTTCACAGATCTTTAGGGATTAGCATTCTTATTTGTTTTTTATAAGAACCATTGATTTTTATCAGGTGAGAAGTTTCCCATGATATATTGTCAAAAAAAGAAGCTGATAAAAAGAAATATCACGAAGGTAAATTTGTGCCTGTATCATAAGCACACAAGAGAAAAGAGATTAATGAAAGACATAAAAAAAAAAAAATATATATATATATATATATATATATATATATATATATATATATATAATGTAAACACTGAAACCAATTTGCTTGCAAATTTAGGTGGATTTTACAGTTCATTAAAGATACAAGAATCTTTGACTGTCATCTTCAAAAAAAAATATATATATATATAATGTAAACACTGAAACCAATTTGCTTGCAAATTTAGGTGGATTTTACAGTTCATTAAAGATACAAGAATATTTGACTGTTATCTTCAGTATTAGTTAAAAAACTGAAGGATGTTGTCTTGGAAAAAGGAAATCAAATTTTGGTACATGACTGCTGTCATTCCATAACCAGTGGCTATGACTCAAATAAAAGTCACAAGATGGTGAAGAGAAAAAAATGTTACTCACACTATTCCTATTATTTGGACTCTTGTCCTTGTCTTGGTTACCATATTCATGATGTTTCGGCTGTTGTATACTCTGACCTTCTTCAGGTGATTGGAATTTTGAAGTGAACCCTTTATTTTGATCACTGGGGTAGATTGTTCTCACTCATTGCATGAGTCCATTATTTGGACACTTGTTCTCATCTTGTTTGCCATATTCATGGCGTTTCAGCTATTGTACACTCCGACCATCTTCAAGTGATTGGAATTTTGAACTGAACCCTTTATTTCGATCATGGAAGTGAATTGTTCTCATTCCATAGATCATACCACTACAAGAGATCTTAGTTATCTCCATTTAGCTCAACTCCCTATGTTTTTTGTGCCCCACTTCTGTAGCCAGGAACTTTGCTCACAACTTTTTGGGTGAAGTCACTGGATCCAACCAATGCTTTCATCCTTAAGGACACATGGCCCAGTGGATAAAAGTTGAAAATAATGTTAAAAGTCAAAAAACAAAAAATGTTGGACATTTCTTTCCATTACAATTTTGGAAGATAAAATATCATTGAGACAAAAAAAACTGTAAAATAGCTTTGAATAATTGCTATAACTTGCTCTTAGTGATTATAATATTGTCTCACTTAGGCTACTCACCTTGACATCATTAGAAATTATCGTTGACTGACTGCAACAGATTACTCCTGACTCACTTTAAGTTCTTTATTTAATGTGTCTTACTTTGTTCATTTCTGTTACCAAGAGTGTCTTATTTACTCCACAACAATAATAAAGCATTAATAAATATATGAAATCTTCTATAAATACTTTCATGGCTTCTGCTCTGATGAACTTAAATCACTGGTGCCCCCTAGGTGTGAGTTTGCACGAGATACTAGATTGGCAACTAGGTCCCACCCTTTTACAGTGAAACCGATGAAATGTAACCGCAATTTCTACTCCAACAGCTTCTTTTCTCGCACTTCCCGCCTGTGGAATTCCCTTCCGCATGCTTGTTTCCCCGAAGGCTATAACCTCCAGGAGTTTAAATGTAGGGTCAATAGACACCTCCTAACACACTAACTCACACCCATTCTCTCCATCTCTCTCCCTATGTACATCCTAACTAGTCTATCACCCTCCTTCTGACATTTCCTATACCCAATCACCCTGTGTAACCCCCTGCGCTATAGTGGCAGTGGAATGCCTTGCTTGGGGTGGCACGATTAAAAAAAAAAAAAATACATAATGAGAAAGAAGAGCGTGGAAAACTGAACCTTCACAGGTTCTATTGAAGCCTAGAAAGGTAAGTGAAGGCAGTGAGCCACTTACCTGATCAGCTTGTGTGAATGGATGGCAGAACAGAGGATGATAGCTTTAGCAAAGAAAAATAAAAAACTACTAAGAGCCGCAAGAGATAAAAAATTGTGGAGAGCCATGATCACCTATGTCCTGAAGGGGTGTGTCACATAGAAGAAGATCTGTTTCAATTTGTTCACATTGAATATTTATATGCCAAAGCAATATAAGTCTGATTCAATCATAGTGTCATTACTTACTCACTTCTGGTATTACTGTTTTAGACAACTGTTATGTTAGGATACATTAACATGAAATTCTGCCTTTTCTTTTCCTCAGTCAACATAAAATTTATTTATGAAAATTTATTGATTATTAAATTAAAGTAAATGTCAGTAAAATCTATTGTAGAAACAGTAAAGATTATATATTTTTGTCATAGTTTTACTTTGTGTTACCTTGACTAAAAGTCTCTGCCAAGTTGGCACACTTCCTGGAATAGCAGGAAATATTAGAAAATATTTATGTGGCAATAAAATTTCTTTAAAAAAAGGAATCATGTGTTATTCAAAATAAGAAATTGTTTCATTAGGAATTTTGTTAAACTTAAAAAGGTCCCAACTATCAATCACACACACACACACACACACACACACACACATATATATATATATATATATATATATATATATATATATACCATAAACACATACATACATGCTCTAACACACTTACACACACAAGCACATGCTACAATTAATGATAGCAGCAGCAGCCAGGAATGGCCATTCATTAAAAGGCACAAACTCACTTCAACACATGCTCTCCTCCTATTCTGAAGATGAGAATTTGATCTCGAAATATTAATGTATAATAAATAGGTAATACCCGACAACTTCTTTACCCTTCTTTATTTTACTGAATGCATTGTGACAGCCTTCAAGACCTAACCATGCACTTAAAAAAATATGTTTCTCTTATTAATTTTTTCCATGTTTTGTAAACTATTGTGTCTTAGTGGTTTTAGTGCCTTGAATGGGGAGATACAGATTTAAAAAAATAAATAAAGGTCAGACCTGAAACAGACTATCACCACGTTTAATTTTGTTGTTTTTCAATTTTTTTTTTTACTTTTTTCAGTGCAGTCCTATCAATTACCCACTTAGCTTTACGATTGACAAAAAAAATTTTGAAAAATTTCAATATTTAAACATTTTCTGGGATGGGGGGGTCAGTTTCTCATACAATGTTATAGTAAATCGAGCCTCCATTTTAAAATCAATTGCCAGTACGACATTACAGCCACCTGTTAATGTGTTCATTATCAAATGTTTTGGGATTTTTTCAGTGCAATATTATCTTTTACACCTTAAACTTTAGGAATGACAAAAAAATTTGCAAAAATTTAAATATTTAAACGTTTTTTTGTGGGGGACCAGTTTCTCATACAACCTTATAGTGGATTGAAAAAGGAGGATCGATTTACTGTAACGTTGCATGAAAAACTGACCCCACCGACCAAATTTGTTTAAATATTGTAAATTTTCAAAATTTTTTTTGATAATGGGAAAGTTTAAGTAACAATCGACAGAATTGCATGAAAAAAAGTGAAAAAAAAAATGGAAACAACGAAATTAACATAAACAAAACGACCACAATGCAAGTGGATTGAAAATGGAGAATCAATTTACTGTAACGTTGTATGAGAAACTGACCCTCCCCAAAATTTGTTTAAATATTGTAATTTTTCAAAATTATTTTTGATAATTGGAAAGTTTAAGTAAAAATTTATAGGACTGCACTGAAAGAAGTTAAAAAAAAATGAAAAACAACGAAATTAAACATTGTGGTAGTCTGCTTCAGGTCCACCAAATACAGTTGGGAACAACTTCTGTTGCTACACTTTGTGAATAGCATCCTTTGTGACTGAAGGGAGCTATTTAAATAAAGACAGTGAAATCTAAGCTCCAGAAATTTTATTTATGATGAAATTACCTAAAATTTTCAGATCACACCTTATAAAAGTGGATGTAAGTATATACAATTACACACACATATAGATAGATAACTTCAATGCACAAAGATGCATTTAAATACAAGTACTTATTTAGTTCTGCTTCTAAAATTATACACAGATGCACAAATGACAAAAACTGAGGGGGTGGTACAAAAAAGAAGTCAAAAAGGAAAAGAAAGGGTAGGAGTGAAGAAATGAATAAGATCTTTAGAGGGAGAAAATAATAAAGAAAGAGAGGATTGTAGCTTAGAGGAGAAAGAGTTAAAACAGAAGAATACACGAAATAGATGCCTGGAGATACACATGCTTGAATAGAGATTTACGCATTAGTGTACTTTTATAAATAGATATGTTGAAAACCAAACAGTTGAACGGACCTCAATCCAATTTTACAGCAAATTACCTGCCCACTTCCTGCAATAACACTTCACTCTTTTCTACTGTGAATTTCTACATTCTACACATGGATATATTCTCACTTCTCATGTGTGAAGTCAAAATAACTCCTCTTCCTTCTCTTCTTCCATATTTAGCTTAAGTTAGTTTATCACAAGGAAAAAAGGATAGGTTAGTAAGAAGATTATGTTGCACCAATCATTCAAATAGGAAATGCATACCAGTAATGAAAGTCAGCATTTGAAATCAAGATTTATGCATTGTCTCTAGTCCTAATTTCTGGTTTAAAGCACATGAGTCGCCTCCCTTTGGCACTCTCCAACATTAAAGAACAATGTTACCCAGAAGAAGACTAGTAGCTATATTGTGATATGGAGGACGGAGTAGTTTGAATAAATCATTCTCTCTATGTATCACTTGTCAGACTTCTTTAATTTTAAAACTACATCATTTTTCTTCAGGATGTAGGCAATTATGGCTCTATACAGTTTTCTTTTCTGCAAAATGCCCTTTTTTGGGTGAAGTGGTTTTCTGTTGCCTTCACCATTTCCAGTTTTTGAGTTCAGAATTTTCCTTCTTCTAGACTGGCTGTTACCCAAGTTTAAAGAGTTCAGTCATTGTTCTATTTAACCCATAGCTAAGATGAGAATATGCATGCCTTTTCCAAGGTCATTAGTGTAATAGGAAGAGAAACTAACACATTCAGCAAGAACTTAGACTCAGCTTGTTGACTCCACTTTTTGCACATCCATAAAATTATTTCACTGAATTATCAGCTGTATACAACTGCTTTCTCAATTATTAAAAATGGCTTTTAGGAAATTAAGCTTGTAGGTTTTAGTGTGGACCTTTTTTGAATATTGTGACCTGGCATGACAGAATCTCAAAGAACCATCCCAAAAAGCTCTAATAATAAATGCCAGAAACCATATCACTTGAGAGTTTTCAACAGTAACAACAACTTAAATGGATAGCCCATGTAACTCAAAGAGAAAATAATAAATTAATCAAGTTGCTGATATTCCACATTACTTCAAACAAAAGATTAGAAATGAATCCCCTATCAGTACTGGAAAGAGCTATAACAGTTTGTAGACTTGAGAAATCTATTTTCCTTAGAATTGTTTTAAGAGAAATATTTTATAAATCTAAACCCATGGTAGCACTGGCTGCTCAGCCAATGAATGCCAAATGTTTCTTCATAAGGACACAGCTAATATTATGATTATTATTATCATTACTATTCTCTCTCTTTTCATTCATTTTTCTTTTATATCCACTTTCTTTTTTTTCTTCTCTCAGCCATGTTTCTCTCTTTCTTTTATTTCTTTTAAATCATATCACCCCGAGCAAAGCGGTAACGCCACTGATGCACAGGGGGCTACGTAAAAGTGAAAAGATTGGATAAGAGAAAACCGGAAACCACATCCTAAACAGGGAACATGAGATAAGCCTCTTCACCTATTCAATAGATGTGGGCAGAGTGTGAACCGGGCGATAGTTTAGTCTATCTACTCCAATTGAAAACAAAAAAAAAGAAAGAAAAGAGTGAAAAGATTGGAAAAGAGAAAGCTGAAAACCACATCCTAAACAGGAAACAAGGGATGAGCCTCTTCACCTGTTCAATAGACGTGGGTGGAGTGTGAACCGGGTGATAGTTTAGTCTATCTTTCTCCTGAGATTTCTTTTACTACTTTTATTTTACTCTTTTCTTTCTCTTTTTCATTTTCTTTGTTTGCCTTTCTCTTTTCACTCCTTTCTCTTGTATTCATTTTCACCTTCTCTTCTTATAATTCAACATGCTTATATTCCTCCCAACTAATTTGTATTTGAACTTAAGTTGTTTTTTTTTTTTGGTTGTCACTATTCACCTTTTCAGGCAATAATAAAAGACATACTCAACTAATAAACTTAATTATGAACAAGTCCAACCTTTTTAAGCTTTTTAAATACTTTTTCTTTTTTTCAAAAAAGTAATCCAATTTCCTTTGCTTTCACATAATTAAAGTCTTGTGTGGTGTCAGAATTAACTAACAACCTAGTTCCATGTGTTCTCAATATGTCTTCTGATTTGTGATGTTCATGCCTCACGAAAATCAGCAGCTGGAGGAAGAATTTAAAAATAATAAAAGACATTGGAACCTGGGCAACAACGGCAACAACAACAACAATACAAGTGATAAAATGACTAACGGAATAGCCGCAGCAGGGCACAGAGAAAGAATAATAATGGAAGCTCGAAGCAGCAAAACTGACAAAAACCAAAAAATCAGGAATGCCAACAAATATCAGAAACCAAAAATGGCAAGAGAAACAATCTCAATAGCAAGTTCAGAAAGCAGTTTTAGAAAACTGCAAAAATGATCAGGACATGGCTTTAAAAAAACAAAAACATGTAAAGCAAAATCATATCACCAGCAGTCCAGACCGAAATCATTAAGACTGATTATATAAAAGCAGGAGTTGTATAAAGTAAATCCAAATAGCAAATATTTTCAATAGAGAAAGAGAGAAATGCTACTTATTTATATTCTCCCTGAATACAGCAGGCTCATCTAGAAAGAACTAGAAAACATGGACATGACTGAATAGGAAAAGTAATTCATTGGGAATGATGCAAAAGTTAAGCTATATTTAAACTTATTTATAAATGGAACTTTGTGTGTGTGTGTCTGTTAGCTATAGACTCCAAAACGGCTGAACCGATATTCTTGAAAATTTACACAGTTGTACTATAAGTGTCTGCGAGTGTTCTTAGCTAGGTTTTGTGTCGAGCTACCCACGATAAATATTGAAAACTAATAATTGAAAAAATTGGATTATAGAAGGAGTGGTTTGATCTTAATCAAATTTGATACACTCATAGACAAAGACATAAGAAATGATATTCAGAAGTTTCAATTTTGCAGTTCTTATAATAGTGCAGAAAACCGATTATATATATATATATATATATATATATATATATATATATATATATATATATAAAAGGTAAGAGGTTTGTGTGTGTGTCTGTTTATATGTCTGTATTTTTTTCAGCCATTTTATTTTAGTTTTTGCTTTAGGTTTGGCTCTAAGTATAATTGTATAAATGTAGTTCTTAGTCTCAGCCATGATACCATTTACTCAGAAGACTTATTTAACCTTCAAAATTCAGTTGATGACGAAAAAAAACTTATTTGATATCGATACCAGGAAATCAAAATTTGACTTACATCCATTCATTTTTTTTTCAGTGTATGGTTTTGCTTTAACAGGAAACAACTATTGCTTTTTAGTCTTTCGTGCCAACGTCCAAAGAGTCTGAACTCCAGGACCATGGATTAGTTTTAAAGCTTTCTTTACAACTGAGCAATGTCGGGCTATACTGCGAGTATATATATATATATATATATATATATATATATATATATATATATATATATATATATAAGGTGATTGGTAAATTGTCGCAATTATTTTATTATTTCAAATATTCTTTAGGCTGAGTCTGAGCTCCAGGACCATGGATTAGTTTTAAAGCTTTCATTACACCTGAGCAACGCCGGGCTATACTGCTAGTAAACAGAATATTTGCAGCTGGATACAGAGAAGGAACAAAAAGAGGTGTGGAGTGGCAGAAATACTCAACAAATATCAGAAACTAAAAATGGCAATAGAAAAAAATTCTGTAGAGAATTTTGAAAACAAAAATCTGTGAAATAATCAGAACACTGCTGTGAAAAAAATCTGAAAAAAAGAAATTAAATCATAAGCAGTCCAGAACCAAATAATTTACTAACCAAAATGTTAAGAAACTGGAAAGTTTGATTAAAAAAAAATGAGAAGAGAGTCACCAACCTTGTCTAATTATGCAGATCATGACTACTATATTACAGGTTTGATTCTCACTGGATCTTTCACACTATATTTTAGAAAAAGAAACCAGAAAGAAGGGACTGACTATAAATTGTAAGACACGAGAATGTATGATTGTTAGTAAAATGGAAAGTCTATGATACAAGATACAAATTGAAAATGTTAGAATTAAGCAAATACAGAAATTTAAATATCAAGGAAGTGTTTTAATACGTCATGGAAAATGTGACACAGAAATCCAAAGATGCATTGAAATAGTGAAAAATGTCTTTCAAAAGCTAAATAAAGTATTAAGAGACAGGAAAATTTTGTTAGAAAACAAAGAAAATATTTTGAACTGCTATGTTATGTCAATCAACTTATATATCAGTGAATGAAGAGGAGTTGTAAGGAGACTTGTGGTTTTACAGTAAGATGCTGTGGATATATAGAATTTGAGAACAAGGAAGTTTTAAGTAAAATAAAAATAAAATGGACATTTAGACTAAGAATAAGAAAGAGAAAATTGAATTTTATGAGAAACATAATGAAGAAAGAGGTCTTTGAGAATTTAATGGTTCACAAGACATCTTGAAGGCAAAAGGGACAGAGTGAAATAGTGAGTAATCTAACAAGCTTGTGTCATTGGATGTCAAAATTGGGAAGGCGAGTAAAAGGATAAGCATTGCAAAGTGCTAAAAATGGAAAGGAAGTTGTAGAGAGTTATCATCATTAAAAGCTAAAAATTGATAAAATACAGCTAAATCGCAAATACCATTAATTTTAGAAAGCGAGAAATGGCAATTGTTTATGAACTATCTGAATGTGGAAAACTCACTCATACAGAATTAGGGTAAAATTTAGTCAACTATTATCTATCCTTTCTATCCTCGTAATCTGCACTTATTTTTTCTCTCATGTCTATATAATAACCTCACTCAGTAACCCACTAGCTTGAGTGACTCTTGGGCTTTGTATTTGCATGATTAATATATTTTTAATACCAAGGGAAATCCTTTCCAAGGACAATGTCTAATATAAGGGTTTTTCCATTTTGTCATAAAATTACCCATAATTCATCTGATACATACATTTGTTAGATTACACCTTCTGCATCTCTCTCTCTCTCTCTCTCTCTCTCTCACTCTCTCTTTCTATATATATATATATATATATGCAAATTTCATTAAAGATGACTGACAAGGTACTGCAATTACTTTCGTTGTTGGCTGCTGGGTCTCGTAATTTAATAATTGTGTATTTGGATGGCAATCCATCTTTTATCCAAGTTTCATTAAAGATGACTGACAAGGTAGTGTGATTACTTTCCTTGTAGGCTTTAATGAAAGTTGTATAAAAGCAATTGCTTCCCAAATACACAATATATATATTTATATGTTTAGTGTATTGAGGCAGCAGATAATTTTATAAACATATACTGTTGAATATAAGAGACAATGAATGTCTATTATGTTTATTCATGAGCTGTTCTAAACATTGTATTTTGGCTTTAATTTCATGTGAGCCAAAAGCTTAGGACAAACTCAATAAAAAATTATCCAAATGTTGTCTTTATTTTCACCTGAAATTAAAACCAAAATACGATGTTTAGAACTGCTCATGATGAAACATAACAGACATTCATTGTCTCTTATATTTAACAGTATATGTTTAAATATATGTTTAGAAAAAAAAAAATATATATATATATATATGTGTGTATCAAAACTGAAGAATGCAGGAAGAAATGAATCCCTTATCATTCCCAAGAAAGTCTCACAATTCCCAGATAATCAAGACAAAAGAATCTGTATAGAGTAATGAAGACCTAATTTCTGAAGCAACAAGGTATTTAGAAAAAGCAAAATCAATTCAAAATACCTTCAAAACATTTTAAAATTAAGTTCTTTGATTTGTTGTTTAACTCTATTTAAATCTAGAATTAAATCTAAAGTCAGCTTTAAGTTATATAATTTTTAATGCACTTAGTGCTAAGTATATAAAACCATATACTTGCGACTGTGAGTATTAATATACAAGGTCTTACCCAAGCAGTTCAACCCCTTTCTAAGTCAGATTCACTTGGTTCAGTACTTTTTTGCAATAAACCTTGGAAAAAATGTGTGGAATAAAGGCCAAGTGTATACTGCAGCTTTTTAACATATCCTGTTGTTGGCTTGTACTCCTCTCTTGATGTCAATCTTTCTGTTTATCGATCACATATCACTTAGTCAAGCAAACAGCCATTTCTTCATGTCTCAATATGTCAGTAAGTTAAGCTTTTGTCAAAACATCCCATTACAAGTATACATTTTAGAATGGCATGTTCTCTACACTTGGCTGATCTGCCTTCAGGAAAAGACAGCACTCCTCACTATATGACTGAGTGGTCAAGCTGAGGCAAGTTCCATGATATTAAAATCTTGGCTTTTGGGTTCAGCTTTTATGGCACAAAGCAGTGTGAGTGATTCTGCATTCTAGAGTTCCAAGATAAGTGATAAGGACGTGAAAATAATATATATATATATTATCCTATGTCTGTAGTATGACTCAGAGTTTCATAGATTATGTAATAACCCAGGTGCTTATTATAATAAGCACCTGATGTTTGCATAGTATATTAATATATAGCTCTGTTAAATTGCATTGGACATTATTTTATTAACACCAGAAATATATTTATATATGTGCATGGACTTGCATGAATATCCATATTTATATTTATTGATACCCGTCCCTATATGTATATACGTGTGTGTGTGTGTGCGTGCATGCATGTAAAAGTGTAAAAATTTGCAAGCTGTACACAGAAAAGTTTGTCCATATATACTAAATGAATAAAGTCTTGTATATTAGATATATATGTGTGTGTGTAAAATCAGATATAATCATTTAGTCATAGTTTACCTTTACTTTCACAGTTAACAATAAGAATATTTTTTATATTTTAAAATATTGAAATCACAAATAATTTTGCTTTACTTTAAAAATCAGTTGAGTGTCATATGTGATACACGCTTTGGGTGATCATGTCTCAAGAGAGACACTACTGACTGGACAGAAGATTATTATTATTATTAGTAGGTTGCCATTGCTTTCTGCAGTAGACTGGTTGGCAGCCAAAGCTATAGAAGCCAATCTATCCTATTATTTAATCCATAACTGGAAGGAAGAGACAGATTAGTACCTTTCCCAAGGGTATTTGTGCATTTGTGAATGCAAAGAATTCTTCTGGAATTTGAAGTCAGCACCCTGATTTGTCATTCTGAGTCAATATCCACTGCACGACAACGTACATCCACACTTTAAAAATACATGTTGTAATATATATATATATATATATATATATATATAGTTTTTCTAATAAACTTTAGAAAAATTTCAAAAAAGTTGTTGCCCACATATATATTTGCACACAAACAAACACACACACACACACACACACACACACACATATTTTCATTCTAAGCTTTCTAAATCATGTTTTGTCTGGCTAATGTGTATTTTGCGAATGTGCGTTATGGTACAGTGGATATCAACACAGAACGACAAATCAAGGAGCCAAGTTCAAATTCCAGTTGAATTCTTTGCATTCACAAATACACAAATACCTTTCTGAAAGGTATTAATCTGTCTCTTCCCTCCAATTATGGGTTAAATAATAGGACAAATTGGGTTCTATAGCCTTGGCTGGCAACCTGTCTACTACAGAAAGTGATGACAAAGTACTGCGGGATAATCTTCTGCCCAGTCAGTCATGTCTCGAAAGAGACATGATCACCCAAAGTATGTATCATGTATGGCACTTAACTGACTGAATGTATATTTTGCTCTTATGTAATAAAACTCCTTTTTCTAACAATGCTGGTTCATTGTGAAAATATATCAGGGTTTTTCCAAATTTTATATTATGTTACCATTCTGTCAGATTTTTATCCAATGCTGTTGATATAAAAAACATAAAGAAAACAAATAATTAATCAGAAACTAAAAGAAGCTTCTAATCAGGCCATTCTTAAACATACAGGAGAAATTCTTTATTAAATATAGATATAGTGATTGCCATATCTTGCTCAGATGAGAGCCATCAAATTCTTTATTAAATATAGATATAGTGATTGCCATATCTTGCCCAGATGAGAGCCATCAAATTCTTTATTAAATATAGATAGAGTGATTGCCATATCTTGCCCAGATGAGAGCCATCAAATTCTTTATTAAATATAGATATAGTGATTGCCATATCTTGCCCAGATGAGAGCCATCAAATTCTTTATTAAATATAGATATAGTGATTGCCATATCTTGCCCAGATGAGAGCCATCAAATTCTTTATTAAATATAGATATAGTGATTGCCATATCTTACCCAGATGAGAGCCATCAAATTCTTTATTAAATATAGATATAGTGATTGCCATATCTTGCTCAGATGAGAGCCATCAAATTCTTTATTAAATATAGATATAGTGATTGCCATATCTTGCTCAGATGAGAGCCATCAAATTCTTTATTAAATATAGATATAGTGATTGCCATATCTTGCTCAGATGAGAGCCATCAAATTCTTTATTAAATATAGATATAGTGATTGCCATATCTTGCCCAGATGAGAGCCATCAAATTCTTTATTAAATATAGATATAGTGATTGCCATATCTTGCCCAGATGAGAGCCATCAAATTCTTTATTAAATATAGATATAGTGATTGCCATATCTTGCCCAGATGAGAGCCATCAAATTCTTTATTAAATATAGATATAGTGATTGCCATATCTTGCCCAGATGAGATCCATCAAATTCTTTATTAAATATAGATATAATGATTGCCATATCTTGCTCAGATGAGAGCCATCAAATTCTTTATTAAATATAGATATAGTGATTGCCATATCTTGCCCAGATGAGAGCCAAAAAATTCTTTATTAAATATAGATATAGTGATTGCCATATCTTGCCCAGATGAGAGCCATCAAATTCTTTATTAAATATAGATATAGTGATTGCCATATCTTGCCCAGATGAGACCCATCAAATTCTTTATTAAATATAGATATAGTGATTGCCATATCATGCCCAGATGAGAGCCATCAAATTCTTTATTAAATATAGATATAGTGATTGCCATATCTTGCTCAGATGAGAGCCATCAAATTCTTTATTAAATATAGATATAGTGATTGCCATATCTTACTCAGATGAGAGCCATCAAATTCTTTATTAAATATAGATATAGTGATTGCCATATCTTGCCCAGATGAGAGCCATCAAATTCTTTATTAAATATAGATATAGTGATTGCCATATCTTGCCCAGATGAGAGCCATCAAATTCTTTATTAAATATAGATATAGTGATTGCCATATCTTGCTCAGATGAGAGCCATCAAATTCTTTATTAAATATAGATATAGTGATTGCCATATCTTGCTCAGATGAGAGCCATCAAATTCTTTATTAAATATAGATATAGTGATTGCCATATCTTGCCCAGATGAGAGCCATCAAATTCTTTATTAAATATAGATGTAGTGATTGCCATATCTTGCCCAGATGAGAGCCATCAAATTCTTTATTAAATATAGATATAGTGATTGCCATATCTTACTCAGATGAGAGCCATCAAATTCTTTATTAAATATAGATATAGTGATTGCCATATCTTGCCCAGATGAGAGCCATCAAATTCTTTATTAAATATAGATATAGTGATTGCCATATCTTGCCCAGATGAGAGCCATCAAATTCTTTATTAAATATAGATATAGTGATTGCCATATCTTGCCCAGATGAGAGCCATCAAATTCTTTATTAAATATAGATATAGTGATTGCCATATCTTGCCCAGATCAGAGCCATCAAATTCTTTATTAAATATAGATATAGTGATTGCCATATCTTGCTCAGATGAGAGCCATCTCCATGTCGTTCTCATTACTGGAAATGGTTTCCATCTCATTTCAGCATCGATGATCCCTAAGATGACTCTTGAGACCAACATGCAATTTTGTAGGTATCATGCATATATGACTGATAAACTTTGTGTCCTTGATTGGGTTGATTGGTTTTGCAGGTCCTACAATTCTCATTGTAGACCACTATTTGCCTTCTCAGATGATGATCTGCAAACATGGTTAACAACACAATGAGGCAGTTTGGCATACATATAGATCTTTTTAAGGTTTGCAGTTAATGAACTAAAATATGAATTATATAATTCTGCTTTTCACTTCTTTGATTAGCTCCAACTCTTATGCCTGGTCAAGACCTCATAAATAATGGACTATTCTGTTTTGATGGAGTGGAAATACTGAAAAGACATTCCAGAGATGCTACTTGGTTTCAGTCAGATAATGAAAGAAAGAAAGTAGGAAAGATAGAAATGTTTAACAACTGCCAATACCTCATAAATAATGGACTATTCCATTTTGATTCAATGGAAAGACTGAAAAGATTTATCAGATAGACTATTTAGCTTTAGTGAAAGAAAGTAAGGATGTGCATTGTGGTACAGTGGATATCGGCTTGGAACAAGAAACCAGGGAGCCGAGTTCGAATTCCAGTTGAATCCATTGTATTCACTTACGCACAAATACCCTTGGGAAAGGTATTAATCCTTCTCTTCCTTCCAGTTATGGGTTAAATAGCAGGACAGATTGGGTTCTACAGCCTTGGTCGGCAACCAGTCTACTGCAGAAAGCAATGGCAACCTACTGTGGGATAATCTTCTGCCAAGTCAGTCATGTCTCTTTCAAGACATGATCGCCCAAGCGTGTATCATGTATGGCACTTAACTGACTGAAAGAAAATAAGAGATAAGAGGAAATAGAAGTATTTAACAGCTGTTCCAGTAAAATTGAATAAGTTGCAATTTTTAAATCTTTTGATTTCTTAAAATAACAACCAGCCCTCATATCTATGATTGTTATTGCAATATTTTTTAAAAGTATTTAATTATGTCATAAAGAAATTTGTACAGATATTTTATTCTTATAGAACTTGCTATGAACTTATTCAGTCATTTATATCATTCATCAGAAAATTCAAATAGAAAAACCATGAAATTTTTACACTCATTTCTTATGAATTATAATTATAACCTGATGAGACTTTTTAAAATATACTGTGGATTATAATAATTCTGATAATAATGAATGAGTAAAGATTCAGTTTTCCCAATATAAAATACTATTTGCATCATTTGAACCTATAATCAATCCTTTTGCTTTTCATAATACTTTTATATTCTGCCCTAAGCTTCACATTTCTAAACATTATGCAATCATAATCTTACAGTTGTCTGAATATTTTTCAAGGTTGAAGTCAAAGGATGTGGGAAGGGACTAATCATGGTTTAGCTTTTAGGGATGAATAGTCCATTCAGACTCTGCCTCTTCCTGGCCATGGTTCCGTTCATTTTCTTTTCATAGAGAGAATCAATAAGGTAACACCCCATTTATCATTTCCATGTTGAATTATCTCCCTTGTGGTTTCCTTCCCTCTGGTTTTGGCTTTTCTCATTTGCAGCAGGCAAAAAAGATTAGAAAGAAGACTCAGTCATGTTAGAGATGTCCACAAGTGCTTGATTTATTTCCTCCTGCCAAGCTATAAAATGGCACAAAGACTTTGCCCTCTTCCTTCGGATATCAATATGTAAGGGAGAGTTGGGCATAGCTGTGGAGAGAAGGGCACAGTGTATCCTATCACAGTATTATAAGGACTCAAAATTAGAACCCATTTTGAAGAATATTTCCAAAATGGCTGGAAGATTTATGGCACCTTTAGTTAATATTTTAAAATTGACACATGCTTATAAAGCCAACAGCACATGAATATGTTTGTTTTAAGGTATTTTTTTCATATTTAATTTCTGTTTCAGTAAAATTGAATAATTTATTGAAAATTTTTGGAAATTCTTTAAGATTTGCAGCAGCTGCTGCCAGTGAAGATTAATGGAATTTGTTTGCTAGTCAATCATAAGTCTTTTGATTTTGAGTTAAACACGTTTAATATTTCACTGTCAGTGTGCAAATTATGAAAATGAATTATGTTGCCTTATTTTCTTATTATTGCTAAAGATTTTCTGACCAAAATTTAAATCTTATGAAAGGCACTTAGAAATATATCCAAATGAGTTTTATTTGGAAGATTTTAAAATAAATCCTCACCATCAGGATATTTGGTAGGATGGAAAATAAATAGATATAAGTACAGTCAATTTCATGCAAATATCCTTTACTTTCATCAGTTTCTATATGAAGGCAGAAATCCTCTTTTGGGTTGTATGTAATATTTTTAAACAAATAATAGCTATATGTTCCTCAGTAATAAGATCTTTTTTTCTACCTGTAGAGTAAGTAGCCTTTGTTATGTAAATGGCAGCACTGCTCAACAAACAGAATTGAAAAAGTTTGCAATAACAAGAAAAGAAAAGATCAGGGCAAAAATAATATAAAGCAAGCAAACAATATACACAAGACAAATTAACAGTAATAAGGCAAAGAAACGGTAATATGGCAAAAAGTTTGGCAAACCAAGAATTGGTGTTGACGCACAATAGCAAATTAGGATAAACAAACAGAGTTCTGACTTCAAAACAAGATGGACCAGAAATGAGTCAGGTGAGACCAAGAAAATCATAGTTAAATAACTGAATATTGAAATAAGAACAGTTACTACACTTTGATTCAGCCCAATGATCACAGAGGAAAAAAAAGATAACTCAAGTAGCATTGGCTGTTTGGTCAATAAATGCCATATATTTCATGATAATGAAGTAGCTAGGACTACCATTAACATCTATCTATGAATGAATTGTTGAAATGTTATATCAGGGCAATTAAATTTATATATTTTAAAAAAATGTATTACAATAGAATTTTATATGAAAGTAAATTGATTGAATTTAGCCTTAGTATTACAGCTCATGAGATATGGTTTTGAATATCTACTTTTGGAAAATTTGTAGATTTTCCAAATGTAGATTTCTGGTACCTCTAGTTGATGATGTGAAAGGTTTTAATATTGTGTATGCATAGACAGTGATACCCAAATGTAGTTGCATTCAGGACTGCAGGCATATGAAACTTGTAGGCACATATGGAGTCATTCATGTTTAAAGGATTAAACAAACAAGTTAATATCTGTTTAAATACTTTTAGATATCTATAAACAATAATGCAATTCTAAATTTCCAGGAACCGGTTCTATAAAAGTAGGTAATCTCTAGGAACCTATTCTGCTTATTTTCTTTTCAATCTGAATGGAGACAAATTACTTTACAGTAACAAAAAGAATTAAATCATTGTGATAATTAAATAGAAAACATTTATTTAATAAGATATTTCCAGATTGAATTTTTGTTTTTATTATATTTCTGTTGAGCATTGTGATGATCTTTTAACTCTAGTGTCATCAGTTGTGTTATGGTTTTTTTTAACCACATTTCAACTGAATTTCTGCAGTGAAATGTCATCTTTCAAAATGTAGAAATACATATGCAAAATGGTATCCTAAATTTCCAGGAACCAGTTCAGTTTTATAAAGGCAGGTAATCTTGAGGAATCTATTCTGCTTATTTTCTTTTCAATCTGAATAGAAACAAATCATTTTACAATATAAAAAAAAAGAAATAAACCATTTTGATAAATTAATAGCAAATATTTATTTATTAAGATATTTCCAGATGGAAATTTCTCTTCAAAAATATTATGCATTTTGACTATAGTGCCATCAGCTGTGTTACGGTTTCTTAGCCACATTCAAACTGAATAGCAGCAGTCCCAAAGATTCTATGAAAAACCTATCAACTTTATGAATAGAAGATTTACCATTCTTCAGTATTTGTCTATGTTTCCGAGATGAGATTGTATTTACACTATTTACATTATTCAGACTATTGTCCTCATCTTGGTTGCCATTTGTACGATGCTTCAGCCATTGTACGCTCCAGCAATAGGAATTTCGAACCTAACCCTTTATTAGGATCACTGGAGTATATCATTCTCATTCCTTTGGCAAAGCCGCTTTTGTTAATCATGAGTTATCTTCCTCTAACCCAACTCTAATTTACTTGCTCACCAGTGCTGTAGCCTGTTATTAAACTCACAACTCTTTGGGTTTTTCCCCCCATGTTCTTTTCTCTGTCTACTCTATTCTCATCACACCAGTATTCTCATCCTTCTCTTACCCATTCTGTGACACCCCCCTATAACTTGTTTCTTTTTCTCATCACTTGCTTCCGATGTAACCCCCTGCACACCAGTGGCAGTAAAACTGCCTTGCTTGAAGTGAAATAATTTTTTTAAAAAAAGTCACTGAAACTAACCAACGTCTATATCCACTGGGCCATTAAGAACAGCAACAAATGAATTTCTGGGACTTATAAACCTAATGTTTCTTCACCAGAGTTCATATTGCAATTTTTGACACTGATGATTTTCTCTGGCACTCCATAGTACTGGATCCCATGTTGTGTTCATCTCTATGCTTGGTTAGTTTAGGAGATTTTTGTTGCCTAGCCTATGTGTTGATTCCTTAAGTTTATGTTGTTCCCAGTGGCATTCTCTGTCTATTTTTCAACTTCATTCCATGTGGGGGGGGGGGGTGATCCCCCTTTCTCCCTCCAAATGTCATACAAATGGCAGCCAAGATGAAGACGATAGGCCGAATAATGTAAATTGCGTAAGATTTGCCACATTTTTAACTTCAAGATTATTTCTTTTGTCAGAATTATGTTTATCACAGAAAACCTACTTTCAGTCTCCGCGGAACTTAAAGCAAATTAAATTTTTATCACTTTGAATAGTTTTGTGTACATGTTTCTGATAATTTCTTTTTTTTTCCTTTTTTTTTTAATCATATCACCCCAAGCAAGGCGAAAACACCACTGATGCGCAGGGGGCTACGTAAGAGTGAAAAGATTGGAAAAGAGAAAACCGGAAACCACATCCTAAACAGGAAACAAGGGATGAGCCTCTTCACCTGTTCAATAGACGTGGGTGGAGTGTGAACCGGGCGATAGTTTAGTCTATCTATCTCATTACATTTTCAGTATTATGACAGAAATCATTAACAGAGATCACATGGGGAAATACTTTACAAAAGTTTGGTAACTTGTCTTCAGCATTTTTCCAGGAAACTACAGCTTCTTCCATTTACCAAGAATCCAACCATTGATTCACTCAGCTTTTATAATTTTAAGAATCAGTTTATGCTATTGCTGTCTATGAGCCTGTAAAATTCTATTTTAACATTATCATATAATGAAATTACTCCATTGAAAAATATCTAAATCTAAACTTATTTTATAAATGGAACTTTGTCTCTGTGTGTGTGTGTCCATTACCTATAGACTCCGAAACAGCTGAACCGATTTTCTTGAAAATTTACACAGTTGTACTATAAGTGTCTGTGAAGTGTTCTTAGCTAGGTTTTGTGTCGAGGTACCCCCTGATAAATATCGATAATCGAAAAAATCGGGTTATAGAAGGAGTGGTCCAATTTTAATCAAATTTGATACACTCATAGACAAAGACATAAGAAACGATATTCAGAAGTTTCAAAGTTGCAGTTCTTACAATAGTGCAGAAAATCGATAATATATATAAAAGGCAAGATGTTTCTGTGTGTGTCTGTTTATCTGTCTGTATGTCCTTTATACAAATCCACAATTTTTATCCGATTCTCACCAAACTTCAAAATTTGACTTACATCCATTCATTTTTCTTTCAGTCCAAGGTTTCGCTTTAACTGGAAACAACTATTGCTTTTTAGTCTTTCATGTCAACATCCAAAGAGTCTGAGCTCCAGGACCATGAATTAGTTTTAAAGCTTTCATTATACCTGAGCAATGACAGCCTATACTGCTAGTATTATAATATTTATATTCAAAGTGAAGTATTTCATTTTTAAAGATAAATCCATGTAGATAATTAAAACCTACACATACAGACATATTAGATGTTTGCTTTGCACTTACAAATATGCTGGACTTTATGTACATATCTATGATTTTAAAGATGTTGGTTGTGCCCCTGGCAGCTCACCAAAATATTCCCAATTGGACCTTGCAGCTCTTCAGGCTAAACCTGCATTGATACATTAGAGTTATCTGTGATTTTTTATGAAATTAATTACAATCAAAGCCAGTATCTTCCTTCCTAGTTGATTAATATCATCACCATTCTGAAACAAGTTCCTTAACAGTTCTCCTTAATACTGCCTTTGGCTGAGTTTAATGGGGAATTTTCCTCTCAGCTTGTTCTTGCATGAACTTTTATATAAGCAGTTCAGTATACATGATTATCCTAATGGCATCAAGTTAAATGACCCTTCTGAACTTGGGTAGGAATTGAAGCATCGCTTTCAGCTGCAAATGTCATTTTTACTTCTGTGTTTCTCATCTTCGTGTGAATGTGTAAAGCATTTGAAACTGAAATAATGTATTTGTGTGTGTATGTGCAAACTTGATTTATTGATATCAGCTAAATTTCAAATTCGTTCTCTTCTAAAGATGTTATAACATGACATTTAATCTGAAATAATTTTACCATTACAGAAAGGAATTTGTAAAAAATCTTAATTAGATAAACAGAATAAATGTTTCAAATGATCATACATTTTGCCAAATATTAAACTCTTTGTTAAAATCTGCATGCCTTGAACATATACTTTAATAATACTGTACTGATCAACATGTTTGGTTGTTATAAATCTCTCTCTCTCTCTCTCTCTCTCTCTCTCTATATATATATATATATATATATATATATATATATATGTGTGTGTGTGTGTGTGTGCATGCTTTGGGGGCACTAAGTGCTACCTAAAAGTTTTGGAAACTTGAACAGCATGCAATGCATAGATAAAACATTATAGAAACCTTTGCATATTTTTTATGTGTATTTCTCTAGCATGTATGCTACAGTTCAAACATTCAAGGCAACCTTTGGTAATTTTTTTAAATAGGCCCCAAAAGTAGTTGTTTTGTACTTTAAATAAGAGAAAATTATTATACATGGTTAACAAAAAGTGAGATAATATTTTGTTAGAGATTTTATTATGTCAAAAAGAAAAAAACATTTTATGATTAAATTTTGCTCTCATCAAAATACTCTCCTTTAGCCTTGATTACTGAAGCACAAGTTTATGGAATTCATTGCAAAAGTCTATCAAAGTATAACTTTGATAATTGATTCAATTCTTTTTTTCAATGACTCTAAGATGTCTTTTACATTTTTTGGAGGGAAAGGTTTAACTCTTCTGTCAAGTTTATCCCCTGCTAATTCTGGGAGTGGCTTCAAACCTTTGAACTGTAGTTTATTTATCATTGCTTCTTTGAAATTATGACTTCAAAGGAGAACTGTATTTTTTATCACAGTCAAATTTTTTAAATTTTTGGGTATCAATTTATCTACATGTGTATATATTTCTTATTAGTATAAGCATTATTTTTAGGGTGTACTCATGTTTGTGTTAAGATTCCATGTTTTAATTTTGATTTTCTTAAACAGTGAAATTAATGTAAACAGGTCTTGATTGAGAAATCCTACTAAAAAGAAATATTCCTCCCAACAGGAATCAAACTCAAAGCAGTATACCCTTTTCCATCAGGGAAAGCATTCTATTGCCAAAGTCGGCACTTACCAGGCAAGAAAGGTGAAACATTGCAAATTTTCTGTGGATGATCTAGCAATTAAAGCACTTTCTATACATACATCTTAGTAAATTGTCTTCAATTTTAATTATTGAAGCATTTTTATTCAAAATTGTGGTTAATTTTGTTATGGCAAGCAAAGCAGCTAATATATTTTATGTGTTGTTTTGTAAAAAATCCCTTTTGTGTTCATATAATAATTAAATTTCTTGAGGTTTCTCATTATATATATATATATATATATATATATATTGATCATGCATTTATTATGGGCAGAGACAAAGAGGCGCATGTTGTCGTCCAGACAAGTCAGGTATGAAGTTGGAAGAGAATTTATGGGCAAAGCACTCAACCTTGTTTGCTGTGGCAGTGAGGACCTCAAATTGATTGAATAGAGGAGTAATCGAGGGTTTGCTGCTGTCTAGCACACTTTTACAGACCCACTAGTAGTCTTTGGAGCCAAACTTGTGAAATGCTGTATGCTGCTTCATACTATTGGCAAACAACAGCATAGCATCATTTAGGACACACTTGCATTTCTTTATGGGGAGACACAAAGAGACACCTATTGTAGTCAGATGTGTCACTTTAGTAAAGCAGGAAGAAGTTATTACTGTGGGCAGTGGCAACCGAGCAAATGGGAGAAAGCCAAGGAGATGAATGAGGTTTAAGTCATGTAGGCATCAATGCCAGCTTTTACCCAGGAAAAGAATTCAGGGGCATAGTTTCAATATGAGGACTGAAAACTTTGTTTCAAGGAACATCACAATAAAAAACATGGGACACTTCTCAGTCCATTGTTTGGTAGCAGATATTCTGCTGATAGGAGGTTCCTGGAAGGTGGGTGAAATATTGAGTTGACATTGAAGAAATATTCATGGAAACCACAGCATGATCAGAGTTGCCAAAAGAGTAGAGCTGCTTGGCATAGCAAGAGATAGGGGATAGAAGTGAAGGAGAGACCTAGAAGAGAAGTGTGTCTTTCAGGGTTACTGGGGAAACATGTGGGGAAACCCACCTTGAGACTGAGTGATTGAGAAGTTCAGACTATGGATGTTGACCATGTCCACCATAGTTTATGAATATAGAATAGAGCGCAGTACGTAATCTGTTCAATGAAACAACGTCAAAGATTAACACTCACGAGTCAGACACTCTGGCTATATTGCCAATACTCGGGAAAATATGGTCACTTTTATACATGTTGTATTGAATATTTTGAGCCTTCTGATTGTTTAACTTGGTAAATTATCAAATGAGTCAGCTCATGGCTGGCTCACTAATATACAAGGGTACCCAAAAACTACAACAATGGATGCCAGCAAGATCAGTGATGACATGCACCCACACACACACACACATATATATACATATATACAAATACAGACAAACTATGAAATCTCCACAAATATCTTTAAATGCCTATAATTAATAACAGAAGCCATTGGTTTATTCCAATGGCTTCCCATACTTAATATTTCTTGTTTTCACTCTCACTTGGTCATGTGTGATGCCATGAGCTGTGATGTGATATTCACTTCCAGCATCTTAAATGCACAAGTTTGTTGTTGCTTGGAAATCTTCCATGTAAACAAAAACAGTTTTTCATTATGGTTTGTCCATGTTTATAATATATAATGTAATTTGACATCTTTGAAAATGGCTTATATAAGCCAAAAGCTTAGATTGGATTATTAAAAAATTATGTATCAATATTGTAATTTTCTTTCTTCATTTAATGATAATACTATTAAACTTATCAGAGAATATGAAAAAAATTTACGTAAAATAGACAAAACTTGTCTATATTATTTAATGAAACATGCATTAAACACATACAGATATATATATATACTGACTTGAAAAGGCACAAAATAATTCTAGTTAGTGTACAAACCTGTGAATGTATGATCATGATATGTTGATGACACATTCTCCATCATCAACAATACAGCTTTTCATTCCCATCTCACTTCCACTCATCTCTCCTTGCAATTTACCATAGAAGTTCAGAATAATAGTACTTTGCTTTTCCTGGATTTTCTTGATGAATGTAGAGATGGTTTGTTAATTATCAGTGTTTATCACAAACCTATGTTCACAGGTTTGTACATCAACTGGAATTCTTTTGTTCCAAAGTCCCATAAGATTAACCTGGGATCTATCTTAGTAAGAAACCCATCATGGCGAACAAACATAATTTCGCTGCTGACCTTGAATGGGATCTACACTCTGTGGTGAATTGGGACAAGAAGTGGCTTGTCAATTTCAATGCATCTAAGACCAAGCTGTTGTCTGTCAATCATCACAGGCAACCTCTCCTGCCTCCCATAAGCATGGACCAAGCGAGTCTCCCTGAGAGCAATACACTGCGCCTCTTCAGCCTTACCCTCTCTTCTGATCTCAAATGGAACCACTATATCGAGTCCATAGCTAAATCCACTACTAAGAAGGTTAGGTCACTGTGTCGGGCCAGGATGTTTTTCCCGCCTGAATCCATACTGCATATATACAAATCAACCATTCATCCATGCATGGAATACTGCTGCCATATATGGTCAGGCACCTCTGCTGTTCATCTCAATGTTCTCGACAGGCTCCAAAGGAGAATCAGTATTGTGATAGGTACCGACTTGGTGGCTTGACTACAGCCACTTCCCCATCAACGAAATGTGGCCTCCCTTTGTCTGTTCTATAAATACTTTCATGGCTTCTGCTCAAATGAACTTAAGTCACTGGTGTCTCCGCAACAGGTGTTTAGTTGTGCAACCAGATTGGCAACTGGGTCCCACTCATTGACGGTTAGATTAACCAAATGCAGATGACAATTCTACTCCTGCAGCTTCTTCTCTTGCACTTCCTGCCTGTGGAACTTGCTCCCATATTCTTGCTTTTTTGATGGCTACAACCTCCAGGAATTTAAATGCAATGTCAATACTCAACTATTAACCACTTGACTCTAGCTCTTTCCCCACCCCGTATATCCTTTCCTTTCTCTCCACCTTTGAAACTGTCATCACACCTGCATTCTCATCTTTTTATTACTCCTTTCTAACTGGTTCGTCTTCCTCTTCACTCTCTTCTAATTAATCTTTTTACACTTATGTAGCCCCCTGCACATCAGTGGCATTACCACCTTGCTCAGGGTGGTACAATGAAAAAAAAAATCTATCATGCATTGATGCTTTGTTCTCCTTGTACATTTAACCATGAACTTGAAAACATTTGTCATATTTTCATTGACAGTTCTTTTTCTACTAATGTCATTAACAAGTCATTGAATGTAAGATCAGACACTCAAAAACCAGTAGTTTTTGATCCAAGTCTTTGTCACATTTATTTGCAACTACCATGGCTAAGTAGGAAGAATCAAATGCTTGTTGACAGAGTGTCTGCTTGCATTACATCATGTTTTTCAACTGCCAGGTTACATTTTTTGGGGACCATTTTTTCACTTTTGTTACAGATGATCTATCCTACTTTCAAAATAGCTCTATTGTGTATAAATTCAAATGTTAATGTGATGCTGAATATATAGGAAAATCCAATCAGAGACTCAAGACCCAAATTTCTGAGCATGTATTGGATAATCTAAGATGAAGCAATTTGAGCAGCTCTCCAAGGATGACTCTGTCTGTGAATAATTCAGCCATAGTTCAGTATCTACTTGACAACCCTGACTGTGATGAGAAGTATGGAGATGATTTTTTCATAGTTTTGTACAGAACCTGATCCACTCACCACTTAGGTATGCTCAAAGCAGTTTATATTAAGTTTCAACAGCTTGATCTGTGCAAACAAAAAGAACACTTTATTTGCTCCCATTTTTATTTGAAGGGTTTTAAGTAATTTATTTTTTTTCATACTCACTTGAAACATTTTTTCTTTCTTTTATTTGTGAACTATTTTACCAATAAATTGTTTTAATCATGTTCCAACATTAACTTTCTTATTTACTGCTCTTCTATGTAAATCATCTTTTTTTCACTATATCTGTTGCCAGTTTTATTGAAGTTTTAGTTAAAAGAACTCCTTAAGGAAAATAACAAATAAAAATGAAAATAACCTTGTGTCTTTACAAGTCAGTATTTATTGTCTGTGGTATCAAATCCTCATTCAAATATATATATATATATATATATATATATATATATATATATATAGACACACGTCATATATATATATATATATATATATGCATGCACACACACACACATCCTCACACAAATTATGATTTCTAGTGGCAATCAACCCCCCAAATCCCACAATCACCAGGAACCATTTATAACTGAATCCTAGAATATTGATCCTTCTTTTGTTGTTCTCTTCAGATCTCCTTACTGAATGACTTATGGCAGGCACAAAAAGTCATGATCAAGGTTAACTCCCTTGTGAAACTGTTGCTTTGAAAAAGCCATCAACTGATTTAAAACCCTGGCCAAACAGCACATGGAGGCCATTGCTTATTGAGTTGACATTGGCAGGGCAGAGGTGTATAATATGGAACAAGTGATGGCATATCAAACAGTTTTGAAGCATTGGTGATAATTAATACTGTGGGTAGGGTGATATGAGTCATGGGTGAGTAATGTGTTCTTATTGCCAGAATATCTTGAAGAGGGTAGAGGGTAACATTGGAAGTGAGAACTGACTCATATTATGATCAAAAAGTCAAGTGGATGCTGGTTGGTGGTTACTGTATTCTCAAATAATTATTTTGTAAAACATCCTTTTTAATAAACATTCATATATACATACTTTTAAAAATCATACAAACTTATATACAGGTATATCTGTCTCTCCTATTTTTCTCATATATATATATATTTATATATAGGTTTCATTAAAAATGACAGACAAGGTATTATCAAGTTTTTTATATAATTTTTCATGTGTTCGTTTAATCTTTTCCTTTTTGGAACTCAAATTATATATGAACTGTGCAAAGGTTATGTACTTTTGAGCATTTTTGGTTATACTGTTATACTTTAAAGTACAAAACCTTTGGACAATTCTTATATAATTTGAGTTCTGAAAAGAAAAAAAATTATATGAACATATGACAAATTATATAAAAAAAAGCTTGATGATAATACTTTGTCTGTCATTTTTAATGAAACCTGTATAAAAGAGAGATTGTTGCCCAAATACACTATATATATAATTACGTGTTTATCTATTAATCTTTTTTACTTTATCTCGTCTATCAATCATATCAAGCTATTTATTATTCAACCTACCAATCATATGCTACTCAATTTACCAATCATACCAAGCTATTAATATATTCAATTTACCATTCACATCTAGCTATTTATTTATTGTACCATTCATATAAAGCTATTTATCTACTCAGTTTACCAGCCATCTATCTATTCAGTCTAACAATCACATTATACTATTTATTTGCTCAATTTACCAATCATACCAAGCTATTTATATACTCAATTTATCAAGCATATCGAGCTATTTATTTAGTCTGCCATTCATATCAAGCTATTTATCTACTCACTCTAGCAATCATATCAAGCCATTTATTCAACCTACCAATCATATTAAACTGTTTATATACTTAGTTTACCAGTCAATTTTTTTATTCAGTTTATCAATCAATCATATTGTACTATTTATCTACTCAGTCTATCAATCATATTAAACTATTTCCTTTATCTACTTAGTCTGTTTTTAAAAAAATGGTAATGATTTGGGAGGCAAAGTATTTGGTATTATTAGTCATTATGTCAACTTTCAAATTGAGTGTTCCAAAAAAGACCTACCCTACTATTTTTCAGGAAAATAGGTTTCTCAAGTCCACTAACTGTTATTTCTCTATCCAGTTGGCATTCATTGACTGAGCTGTCAGTGTTACATTGAGTTGAAATTTATAAAATCTTTCTCTTAAAATAATTTTTCAGGAAAATAGGTTTCTCAAGTCCACTAATTGTTATTGCTCTTTCCAGTTGGCATTCATTGATCGTGCAGTCAGTGCTACTTTCAGTTGAAATTTATAAAATCTTTCTCTTGGAACAATTTTTCTGGGAAATAGGTTTCTTAAGTTCACTGTTGCATGGTCATCAGCAAAAGGTACAACCCAAAATGCCAAATAAATGTGGGAGATACCAGAATCAAGCAAGTACAAAAAATTTAAATACCTAGGAAGTGCCCTAACTGGAGATGGAAAATGCGACACGGAGATCCGAAGGCGAATTGGCATGGTAAAGAACGTGTTCCAGAAGCTGAGCAAAGTACTAACACACAGGAAAATCTCACTGGAAACAAAGAAAAGAGTGCTGGATTTCTACGTGATGTCAGTTCTTCAATACGGCAGTGAATGCTGGACAATATCATCGAAAATGAGGAAAAAACTGGAAGCAGTGGAAATGTGGTTCTACAGAAGTATGCTGCGGATATCGTGGACTGAGCATGCGAGCAACGATGAGGTGTTGGAAAGAATGGCAACAAAAAGGAAATCGATACTGAGCATCAGGAAGAGACAGCTGAAGTTCCTGGGACACACAATGAGGAAGGAGAGCCTAGAGAACCTGATACTGACTGGCCAAATAAAAGGAAAGAGAGACAGGGGAAGGCAGCAGATAACATATCTGCAGAGCCTGATCAGATGGCTGACGGAATGGGGGTTAACAGGAGTAATGGGAGCAAACATACTAGAAGCCACAAGGGATAGGGAGACATGGAGAACCATGATCGCCTACGTCCTGAAAGGACAGGGCACATAGAAGAAGAAGTTCACTGTTATTGCTCTTTTCAGTAATAATAACCTTTTGTTCAAAGTAGTATGACACATCAATATTGTGATAATTTTATTATTTTCTCTTCAAGTTATATGTACTATCCATTTTAGTTGTTACCATTGTTGAAAGTCCTCAAGTGAGTTTTTCTTTGGGATTCTGTTGCAATTGTCCATGAGTTTCAAAGAAGGATGATTTCCTCTTTCAGGTTCACTTGCTCAAAGCCATTTTTATTCATTGATCTGAGAAAATGGTTGCATATATCTGATAATTTTCATGTTTTCTGAACAAGTTTGATGCCATGCATGACATCCACATGAAAGTCTTGATCTGATATTTGGGAACATTATTAAAATTCTTAGGTTAATGCTTGGCTTTTGTGGCATCTTACAGTGTTGAACAAAACAATCCTTAGCAGAGCATTCTATGTTCAATTTCTTTATCTATTATACTGAATTTGTAAACCTTGTGTTTTATGTATTAGAGGAAACAAAAGTAAATCAGAATCTGAAAAATATTTTTTGCTTTTTGAAATAATTGTCGCTATAATATATTTTTTTTTAATTCAATCGGCTTAGCAATATTATTGAAATGGATTAAAAACCTAGTTTGTTCTTTTATTTTTTTGTTCCAACTTGACATGTCACCTATTGTCTTTGAAAGTTCTAATTTTTTTTTTGTTTAGTTTTTGCGTGTCAGTGAGAAGAGAGATGGTAGAAAACCATCACATGAAGTGAATGACAACAATTTTGGAAAAAAACATCTCCAAGATGTCAATTTATCTGGAAGTCTTCAACTTGGTTCCAGTTGATTTTTGGTTATATTTTTAATCATATCTGCTGCATTCTTTGTCTGTCTTACTTTTTCGCCTCTCTCTCACATACATTTACCTCTTTTCAGTTCTTTCACACCTTCACTCTCACTTCTTTTCTTTTAACCTCTTTCACTTCTTCTCTCTTTAACATCCACTCTATTTCTCTCTTTTTCCCCTTCCCTTTTTCATTTTCTTTTTCTGTCTGTAAATATGGAACTTTTTTCACACTTCCTCTCCTTTTCTCCTTCCACGTTCTCCTTCTCCTTTTTTCTTTCACTCTCTCTCCTTTGTCTGTTCACATTCCCTTCTTTCTATTTGACATACTTCCTCTCCTTTTACACTCTCTCCTTCACATTCTCCTAATTTTCTTTTCCAAACTCTTTCTTCAATTCTATTTCATATACTCTCTCTCCTTTTACAGACTCTCTTTTTTTCTCTTTCACATTCTCCTTTTTTTCTTTTTCACTCTTTTTTCTCTTTCACACAATCCCTCTTCTTTTATACACTCTCCTTTATTCTCTTTCACATTCTTCTTTTTTCTTTTTCACACTCTCTTTCTTTTCTTTTTCACATATTCTCTCTTCTTTTACACACTCTCTTTTTACTTTGTCCGATTTTCCCCTTCTTTTTTCTTTCACATTCTCCTTAACCTTTACACACTATAATTTTTTCTCTTTCACACTCTCTCCTCTTTTCTTTTTCACACTCTCCTTTACTCTTTCACTTAGTCTCTCTCCTTTTCCACACTCTTTTATTTTCTCTTTCACATTCTCATTCCTTTCTTTTGCACACTCTTTCTTCTTTTCTCTTTCACATTATCCCTCTCCTTTTACACATTCTCTTCTTTTTTCTTTCATGTTCTTCCTCTGCATTAGTAATAGGGTCCCTATACAACAGTTGCAGAAGAAAAAAACTGTATACTTTAATGATCTTTGCTTCTAAGGGCCAGAATGGTTTTGCTTGTTGACTCAAAACATGTGTAAGAGAAATAAGAATCTCTTATATAATAATGAGGGTAGTTTCTTTCCTTACATGATTAGTTACTCCCTTGCCTGCTGTAGATATTTTCTCGTCTCAGATCTACTCTCGACCTCCACACTTTCTCACTGAGACTCCTATTTCTTTTTCATATTTATTTATATTTCTCTTCTTCCTCTTTCATTTTTCAACACTTGTTTTGTTTCTTCTACCGACTCCATTTTAATTATTTACCCTTTATTCTTTCTGTTTTAACTTCATTGCTTTCTTTAATCTGCTTCTATGTACTATTATTGTCTTTGTTTTTTTCTCTCACCAATCCCTCTCTCTTTCTCCTCCCACCATTCGCTGACTATTTCCTTTTGTTTATCTTATTGTTTCTTTTTAACTTTACCTCTTTTTATGCCACTTTATCTTTCTCTCTTAACTCTCTCTTCTTCATCTTTTTTGTCTTTCATTCTCATTTCTGTCGAAATCTCTTTCTCCATTTCTCCTTTAATTATATGCCCTCTTTTCCTGCTCCATTTTTTTTTTACCTTTACTTTTCCTCATTTTTTTTGTTTTGTTTTTGCAATTACCTTTTCCCTCCTGTCATGTTTTATATGAAAACACTCAATCTTCTGCACGTGGCAATTAGTTTTTTCCCTTCTCTCTCTCCATTTTTTTCTCATTCTATAAATCTTCTTCCTTTAACTTTACACTTTTTCCCTCTTCCTCTTTTACTTTTCACCTTTTCTATCTTTCTCTCATTTTTCATTTTTCTCTCTTTCTCTCGCTTTTTACTTTTTCTCTTTTTCTCTCACTTTTTACTTTTTCTCTCACTTTTTACTTTTTCTCTCTTTCTCTCACTTTTTACTTTTTCTCTCTTTCTCTCACTTTTTACTTTTTCTCTCTTTCTCTCATTTTTCACTTTTCTCATTTTCTCTCACTTTTCACTTTTCTCTCTTTCTCTCATTTTTCACTTTTCTCTCTTCCTCTCATGTATAACTTTTTCTTTCTTTTTCTCACTTTTCACTTTTTCACTTTCTCTCACTTTTCTCTCTTCCTCTCACTTTTTCTCTCTTTCTCCCATTTTTCACTTTTCTCTCTTTCTCTTACTTTTCACTTTTTCTTTCTTTCTCTCTTTTCACTTTTTCTCTCTTTCTCTTACTTTTCACTTTTTTTCTATTTCTCACACTTTCTTTTTTTTCCCTTTCTCTGACATTGCTCTCTTTTTCTTACTCTTTTCTTTTTCTCTTTCTCACTTACTCTTGCGGATTTCTTTTTATTATCCTTCTCTGCCACATCCTTTCTCTCAGATCAACATTTCTTCACCTTTTCTTCTCAATCTTTGAAACTCTTTTGATGACACATCTCCATAAATCAAAGTTATCTTTTCCTGAGCCCTTATACTCTTTAGGGAACAACTGTTTGCTGACCACTCCACCCACAAGACAGATCAAACAACCCACCCATCCATTCACAAAGTTAGGGTTTGGAAAGGAATTATCCCTGTGATTACTCCTGCTTTCAGAGTCATACTCCACATCTCTCAGGGACTTGCTGACAGTCTGCAAATATTCTTTTTCTGTTTCATTCACTAACCTTCATATTTCCAATACTTATTTTTCAAATATTTTTCTTTGTGATTAATCAACAATATAAATGTTTTCTGTTCCCAACCTGCACTTGAGAACAAACAAGTGTGGAGTTTGTTTATTTTTCATCATTCTCCACTCCCAAGCAGGGCAACGAAGTCACTCAGATGCAGCGAAGTTATAGAGTTTTAAAAAAGTGTTTTTTTTAATAATTTTCCTCGAAAGCAGGGTAACAAAGCTACTAAGATGCAGGAAAGTTACTGAGTATGAAAGAATTTTTTTAATCATTTTTCCTCATGCAAAGCAATAAAGTCACTAAAGCACAAGGGGTTTTTAGGCACGAGAGAATATGAAAAAAAAAAAAACTCTATTAAGGAGAGAACAATAAATAACAAGAGTTAAAAAGATAGAAGATAACCATTAACGTTATATCGCAAATTCTACTACAGCAGCTTTTTTTCTCACACTATGTCGATCCAGGATGTTTTTTCCACCTGAATCCATCCTGCATATTTACAAATCAACCATCCATCCGTGCATGGAGTACTGCTGCCATTTATGGTCAGGTGCCCCTGCCGTTCTCCTCAGTGTTCTTGACAAGCTCCAAAGGAGAGTCTGTAATGTGATAGGTACTGATCTGGCAACTCGACTGCAGCCACTTCCCCATCGTCGAAATGTGGCCTCCCTTTGTCTGTTCTGTAAATACTTTCATGGCTTCTGCTCGGAGAAGCTTAAGTCACTGATGCTTCCTCAACAGATGTTTACTCGTGCAACCAGACTGGCAACTGCGTCCCACCCATTCACAGTCAGGTTAGCCAAATACACACAACAATTCTAGTCCTGCAGCTTCTTCTCTCGCACTTCCCACCTGTGGAACTCACTCCCGTATTCTTGCTTTCCTGATGGCTACAACCTCCAGAAATTTAAATGCAAAGTCAATACTCATCTACTAACCACTGGACTCTAGCTCTCTCCCCACCCCTGTATAACCTTCCCTTTCTCTCCACCTATGTATCTGTCATCGCACCTGCTTTCTATTGTTCCTTTCTAACTAGTTTGTACTCCTCACTCTTTTCTAATTAATCTTTTTACATTTATGTAACCCCCTGCACATCAGTGGCATTTCCAACTTGCTCGGGGTGAAATGATCAAAAAAAAAAAAAAAAAAAACTTCCCGCCTGTGGAATTCCCTTCTGTTCACTTGCTTCCCCAACAGCTACAATCTCCAAAAATTAAAAATGTAAAGTCAATAGTCATCTCCTATCTCACTAAATTACATCCTCTCTCTCATGCTCCTTTCTCCGTCCACTTCACTCTCATCAGTATTCTCATTTTTCCATTCTCCACTTCCTGACACCACCTATAATCTGTCATTCTTTCTCATAACTTTCCTCCTACTTAACCCCCTGTGCACCAGTGGCAGTAAACTGACTTGCTTGGGACGATATGATTATATATAAAAAAAAATTTTAATTTTTGAAGAACAAATTTTACTAGGAAGCAAGAAGTCAGAAGAGAGTTCGACATGCAATAAATGCAGTAGAAGAAATTCTTAGCATAGTACATATGGCTACATCTAGCCATTTCAACTGCAGAATAACATTATCTTAATGTCAATCTAGTAATGCACATAAATTCATAAAGTCTGGGCACCACAGAGGAAAGTTCATCACAACAATCACCATGAAAGTATAAGTATTTATAGAAATGGCACAAAGAAGCTATCCACATCTATTGAACGGGTGAAGAGACTCATCCCTTGTTTCCTGTTTAGGATGTGGTTTCCGGATTTCTCTTTTCCATTCTTTTCCTCTTTTTTTTTTTTCAATTGGAGTAGATAGACGAGACTACCGCCCGGTTCACACACCACCCACATCTATTGAACAGGTGAAGAGGCTCATCCCTTGTTTCCTGTTTAGGATGTGGTTACCAGCTTTATCTTTTCCAATCTTTTCACTCTTATGTAGCCCCCTGCACATCAGTGGCGTTACTGCCTTGCTCGGGGTGATATGAATAAAAATAAAAAAATTATGGTGGTGGGAAAGAGTCTAAAGTACTATGGATTTCATCAAGAATCTATATATATTGCAGAAGCACCAGATCCAATGTAACAACAAGAAAACTTTATTAAGAATCAAAAACAATAAAAAAACACAAATTAAGAAGACAGAAATTAGTGATTAACATTGTGTTTAACTTTCTGAAATATAACTTGGTTGGGAAGCAAGAAGCCGGAAGAGAGTTCCACAAGCGAATGAAGAAACTATTAGCATAGGACTTAAAATAATATGAAAAGAAAAAAACATAATTAAGGAGAAAAAACAATAAAAGAACAGAAATTAAGAAGAGAGAAGATGACGATTGACATTGCATTTAAATTTTTGAAGATTAAACTTGACTGGGAAGCAAGAAACTGGAAAAGATTTCAACACCTGAGAAATGCAGAAACAGAAGCTGTTAGCATAGAGCTTATGGTTACACCTTGCAATTTCATCTGTAAAACGATGTGACCTTGCCACTAATATTAAAAGCAAGGACAAGAAAAGAAAACAGTAAGGAACAAGATGTGCATTGTGGTGCATTGGATATTGGCTCAGAAAGAGAAATCAGAGAGCTGAGTTTCAATTTTTTTTTTTTTTTAATCATATCACCCCGAGCAAGGTGGTAACGCCACTGATGTGCAGGGGGATACATAGGAGTGAAAAGATTGGAAAAGAGTAAGCTGGAAACCACATCCTAAACAGAAAACAAGGGATGAGCCTCTACACCTGTTTAATAGACGTGGGTGGAGTGTGAACCGGGCGATAGTTTAGTCTATCTACTCCAATTGAAAAAAAAGTGAGAAGATTGGAAAAGAGAAAACCGGAAACCGCATCCTAAACAGAAAACAAGGGATGAGCCTCTTCACCTGTTCAATAGATGTGGGTGGTGTGTGAACCGGGCAATAGTTTAATCTATCTACTCCAATTCAAGTTGAATTCATTGCATTCACTTATGAACAAATACCCTTGGGAAAGGTATAAATCCGTCACTTCCCTCAAGTTATGGGTTAAATATCAGGACAGATTGGGTTCTATAGCTTTTGCTGATAACCAGTCTACCGCAGAAAGTAATGGTAACCTACTGTGGGATAATCTTCTGCCCAGTCAGACATGATTGCCCTAGTGTGTATCACATATGGCACTTAGCTAACTGAAGGAACAAGAATAATAAAAGAGCAGAAATTAAGAAAACAGAAGATAGTAATTGACATTCCCTTTAAATTTTTGAGGGTCAAACTTGACCATAAAGCAAGAAACCAAAAGAGAGTTCTGCAAGTGAAAAGTCTGAGAAAACAAATTCTTAGTATAAAACATTTTTTTCTTCTTTATGTTCCTTCAGGATGTAGGCAATCATGGACTTTCACTTATTCCTATCCCTTGTCACTCTTAACAATTTTTCTCCTGGTATTGCTCCCAAACTCTGCACCACCATTCACCTACTGAAGCCCATCAAGTATGCCTTGCATTGCTTTTACCTGTCTTTGTTTCCCTCTATCCGTTCTGTGAGTATTAGGTTCTCCAAGTCTTCCTTCCTCATTACATGTTCTAGAAACTTCAGCTGTCTCTTCCTCATGTTATGTGTAAGTTTCCTTTTCATTTGCATTCTCTCAAAAAACTCGTCGCTGCTCACATGATCGATTCATCGTATACTCAACACCCTTCTAACCAGTTAGAAAAAACAAAAGTTTATATTTTGATCAGTAGGAAAAGTTTCTTTTTAATATTTTAGTAACTTATTGAATGACAACTTGTTTCTTGTCATACTCAGTGATACAGAAATCTTGGATTAGTTTCCTTCACTTGTCTTACTAAATATCATGTTTCTCTTTTGGCAAGTTGATCTTAGATTTTTCTTTTTTAGCCTGGCACAGATAAAAATATCCAAATCCAAGAAGTAATATTTTTTTACAGCATGTAAATCTCTAGAAATAGTGAAGATGTGTTTTGTAGCAAAGCACACCACCATTAACCAAAAAAGCAAAGTCAATATGGCCATGTTTGTTTGTTTTACAGCATTTACATTGAGACATATTTACATTGAGACATATATAGTAATATAAAGGTTATACAAATGTATATACATTACACACACATACACACATATATAAATGGGTGCTGAAAAGTTCCCAGCTAAAACCACTTCTTAAATTCTGATCAAATAACCAAACATCAGATTTTCTGATGTATGTATGTATATGT
This sequence comes from Ascarosepion bandense, assembly GCA_037127315.1. NCBI lineage: Eukaryota > Metazoa > Mollusca > Cephalopoda > Sepiida > Sepiidae > Ascarosepion > Ascarosepion bandense. The sequence continues at coordinate 1,356,427 of JBBBDQ010001388.1, forward strand.
ATACATATATATATATATAAATCTAAACTTATTTATAAATGGAACTTTGTCTGTGTGTGTGTGTGTGTGTGTGTGCCATTGCCTATAGACTCCAAAACGGCTGAACCAATTTTCTTGAAAATTTACACAGTTGTACTATAAGCATATGCAAGTGTTCTTAGCTAAATTTTTTTGTCGAGGTACCCCTGATGAATATCGATAATCGAAAAAATCGGGTTATAGAAGGAGTGGTCCGATTTTAATCAAATTTGATACACTCATAGACAAAGACAGAAGAAATGATATTCAGAAGTTTCAAGGTTGCAGTTGTTACAATAGTGCAGAAAATTGATAATATATATATATATATATATATATATATATATATATATATAAAAAGGCAAGATGTTTTTGGGTGTGTCTGTTTATCAGCCTGTATGTCTGTATTTTTTCAGCCCTTTTATTTTATTTTTTGCTTCAGGTTGGGCTCTAAGTAGGTAGAATTGTAGTTCTTAGTCTCAGCCATAATACCATATACTCAGAGCACTTATTTAGCCTTCAAAATTCAGTTTACGACGAAAAAACTTATTTGATATCGATACCAAGAAATCAAAATTTGACTTACATCCATTCATTTTTCTTTCAGTCTACGATTTCGCTTTAACTGGAAACAACTATTGCTTTTTAGTCTTTCGTGCCAACGTATAAAAGAGTCTGAGCTCCAGAACCATGGATTAGTTTTAAAGCTTTCATTAGACCCGAGCAACACCGGGCTATACTGCTACTATATATATATATATATATATATATATATATATATATATATATGAAAATAAATTGGACAAATTTACAAAACCATTGTTGATAATTTAGTTTATGAATATTTTTTCAAAAAAATATTCAACTCCTCAGACCAAAACTTTTTTTACAAAAATAAATGGTTTAGATTTATCCAGATGGAAGAAATAGTGGGGCAAAGGGGAAGAAGGAAAACATTTTATTGATGGGGGATGGAGTTAGATATACAGTGTTCATTTTTAAACACAAATGTCATATTTAGAACGCTGCATTTCCATCTCATACGATAAGATGACCTTGGATGGAACCTTAAGTTGAAGATTTTCAAATACAGGACAGTAAATTTAGGGGCCATATTTTAACTGGAAGAATTGAATTGTTAGATTGTTATATTAATTTCGGCAGCAATAATTTCTTCATCTTATAAATATAATCTTTTTGGTTTCATGACAAAAATATTATTGTCAAGTAAGATAACAATGTTAAAGATGATAAAAATAATAATAAAAAAATAAAATAAATAACTAATTATATTATTATTATTAATGACAACAATAACAATCATAATCACAAAAATTATTATTTTTAATAATAATAATACTTGAAAATATAATATTAATAATAATAATAATCAAAAAAATTAAATACTAAAAATAAATTAATAATACTATAAATATTAAGTCTTTAACGGGAAATTACATGAGTATTATATGAAAACATAGGAGGGATGTTTCAAGGGACTTAAAAACTGCACATATACACACACACACACACACACACACACATATATATTTACATACACAGACATACATATATATATATATATATATAAAAACCATCTGCAGAAAGGCCTGTTTTGCTGTATCATAGCTCATCTGTGCAGCTAGATTAACCATTTGCCTCAAGCTGAGACTGAAACACAAATAATTTGTCAGCAGTCAGAGATTCACTCACCAGGTCATTGGTGCACATCAGGGTAAGGCAGATTTCATAGCATATAATGTAAATATGCCAGCAGTTGAGAGTATATATATGCAAAAAATTATATACACTTATGTACCATATTTTTACCTATATATAATATACACTTTAATATAAGCATATCCACTTGCCCACACTTAATTTTGCATATTACTTACAATTTACTTAATATATTTATCCTTTCTACAAAATATAAATTATATATATATATATATATATATATATATATATATATATATATATATATATATACACACACACACTACCAGCCATAATTATTAGGCCATCTCAATTTTTTAAAAGAAATTTAATGTATTTTTAGTGGGTAATTCTAAATGAAAATAGAATGGTTCTTTTCTTATTATTACTTAGCAAAATTTTACAAGGCAAGAAAGCAAAGATGAACTCATCCGAATCACCCTAAACTTTCTTCATTCTTTCATTGATAAAATTGCAATATAGGTAACTATTAAATATTTATAAATTCATTTGATGCACACCTTATTGTGCAGTATTAAGAAAAGAACCATTTTGTTTTCATTTACAATTATTCACTTGGCAATAAATACTAAAAAATAGTATGAAATACATCCTTTTTTTAAAAACACTGGGGTGGCCTAATAATTATGGTTGGTAGTGTATATATCATACTGTTATTGCAGTTACATCCTGATTAAAATTAACAATTGCAGGTTTTAGACAATTATGCATTTTTGTAAATTCATATGTTAGTTTCTGACTGAGTAAAACGTTTAAGCATAATTCATTTTGTTATGGAGTTTTAAATCTATTTTTGTGTCTGCATTTAAAATGAGTTCATTTCTCTGGTTCAATAGTTCACTGGGATTTTTATATTTGATTATTACAATTTTTTCCTCCAAGCATAGATTGCATCTGTCCCTAAAGTTGTTGGGAGTTTGTGCATGTCCGATGATCCTCCATTTTATTTGTGGAGTGAGTACTCCCTCTTTTAGCTTCCAATAGTGTTTTGATAGGGCAATTTGGTGTTTCAAGAAAGCATCAAAAAATGAGTGTTGGTGATTGAAGAATTTTTGTTTCCAACTTCCTGCAGATATCCTCATATATATAATGAGAGAGAGAGAGAGAGTAAGTAAATATGTGTGTGTGTCACAATAATCAGTCAGTTAAGTGCTATACATGATACATATTTGGGCAATGATGTTTCAAAAGTAATATGACTGACTGGGCAGAATATTTTCCCACAGTAGTTTGCCATTACATTTTGTGGTAGATGGGTTTGCCAATATATATATATATGTATAATGAATGCATACTTACATCCATACAGAGAGGCAACAATCTGTTTTATGCTTGAACATCTTTAGGGCATGTGGATTGGATAGTAGCTGGACTATATATTCTAGAGCATTATGGAGAGAAATGGCAGTTATTTTCAGTTTATTGTATTATTCTAACAATTATTGGTGGAAGTGGTTATTTTAAATTAATTTAAAGTAATTGTTCTTGCCTATTTTTGTTTTGTTCTTACTGAGAAGTTATTGCTTTTCCCGTTTCCACTGAGATTAAATCAGCACTTGGATTGAACTCACAATTCCTATGTCACCAAATTTATGAAACAATGTATTGATCCACTTGGCTATTGTTCCATGGGACAATCCTGAGTGTAGAACTTAGAAGCTTAAACCTTATCTGTATGCTGCTAAGATTACTGCTGCTGCATACTTTATTTAGTTTATTTTTGTATTCAAAATCAAATTGAAAAGACTTTATGTTATTGTTGCTATGTTTTTATTAACATTCTCATAACCAAAATATGAAGTGAAATAATGTTTTTGTTTCTTTTCATCCCTATTACACCTTGATAAACAATTTTCTCCCTGCTTTTTTGTATTCATTGAACACTTTAAATTTTTAACACTGATTCCCCTGCACGTTTGCTTTATATTGTTCCGTTTTTTTCCCTTGCCTGACCATTTCTGATGTGGCATGCAGGCTTGACTGGCTTTCCAATTATGACAGCTGGATGCTGCCTCATTACACATCTAAGAGTGGCCATCCATCAGGATGTGGTCAGGTTCCCAACTTCTTTCGTTTTGTTTTTCTCTCTTTCTCTTCTCTTATTTTATTCCCTGCTGCAATAGAATGGCCCACAAAAAGGCTGCTTTCCTACTGCCATATCATCTCCCTGTCAGACCAGCTGTTCATAACCAAATTGAAAACTGACAGTCACTGTTTTTTTTTTATTCTGTTTTATTTTATATACCTTTTTTTTTATCAGTTATAATTTTCCTAATGTTAGTCTTTTAAGTGGAACAAGGTATAAAAATGGATGTCAAGGATCTATGTCTCTTTTGCCATTGTTTTTTAGAAGTTATAGAATTCAAGATAGATGTTTCCAATCCTCTGAACAATTTCCAGAAGTCATTGAAATATCAAGCAACATGGGAAATTATATTCAGGCAAAACTACTTTGCTTCTTTTATATGTCACGTCTCCTTAGAATGTAGCCAATCACGACTATCCACAACTTGCTATCCTTTACAGTTCTTAGCAATGTCATCCCCAAGTGGTTCCTTAAATCTGATATTCTTTAAATTGAGGGACATTAAATCAAGGTCTTATGGAACAGAGGTAGACATTTTTATAATTTTATACATTTTTATGCTGATTTTGTGTCCATGTTTCTCATTTCTTACTATATTTGTGCTTCTTCAACTGCCATCCACTTACACAAGCTTGTTCTGTAGATTACTCACTTTTCCCTCTTTTCCTTCAATATGTTCTGTGAGTAACAAATCCTCCAATCCTCTTTCTTCATTATGTGAATGCGTAAGTGTCACTTTGGTTTTCATTTTGCTTAAAACTTTCTTGTCTGGATTCTTCTATATCTACAACGCATGCTTATATATATATATATATATATATATATATATATATATATAATAACAAAACCGACTCTTTACGTATCCTAATCCTAAAATTTTACACAAGTAAATTTTGAGGACCATGAATAACTGGCAGAATCTAACTCCGTTTCTTGTTTTTTTTTTAAATATATATATATATATATATATATAAAGTTGAATATATGGATTGGAATCTGACAAGATGAACAGAATAAGTAAGGAACAAGTAGGAAAAAAGTGTCTTTAATTTAACATGTTTCACATTAAAAAGCTTCTTCAGAGAATTTTTAAAGACAAAGAATCTCTGAAGAAGCTTGTTAAAGTGAAACATGTTAAATTTAAGACACTTTTTTCCTACTTGTTCTTTACTTATATATATATATATATATATATAGAGAGAGAGAGGAAGACCATGGTAGGAAATGACAAAATATAAAAACAAATAGTTTAATGATATTGCTTAAGAATAGAAAAAAAGGATTTAAATAAAAATCAAAGATCTACTTAAAAAAAATAAAAACCCAAGACAAGCCTTTCATCCAACAAAACTAGTAATTTTTTTCTTAATTGTTTCACCCCAAGCATGTGCAGGGGACTACATGAGAGAGTAAAAGTTTAGGCAAGAAGAGGGTGAAGAGAAAGGCGAACCAGTTACAGGGGTGTCAGAGAAAGGGCAAGAGAAATGTGTGAACACAGGAGTGAAGACAGTTGTGAAGGTAGAGAGAAAGGAAAAGAACAAGATACATGGGGTGATGAAGTAAGGACTGGAGTCAAGTGGATAAGAGATGGGAATTGACATGTCATTTAAATTCCTGGAGGCTGTAGCCATCAGGAAAGCAAGTATGTGGAAGGAAGTTCTACAGGCAGGAAGTGCGAGAAAAGAAACTGATGGAGTTGAATTGTTGTCTGCGTTTGGTTGATTTAGCTGTAAAAGGGGTGGGACCTTGTTGCCAGTCTGGTTGCTTGAGTATATTCTTGTGGAGCCCAGATGACTAGGATTAAAGTAGCCTATGACGTCAGCTATCAGCAGCAGGTCCTATCAGTCATCAACATCTGCAGCCCTAGCTCATCATTGGGCAATACTCCAGCTACTACCAGTTCTTCAGCTCCTGCCATCCCTGCCTGCAGCAACAATATGCAATAAACTATCCTCTCAGAACAATGCTTTTCAGCAACCTCAAAACTCTCATTTTTAGGACAACATTTTTCAGTGACTACAAAATGGTCCTTTTCAAGACAACACTCTTCAGCGACTACCAAAACTGTCTTTTTCAGAACAGTGCACTTTAGCAACTGCAAAACTGCTCTATTTGGGACAACACTCTTCAGGGACAATCAAAACTGTTCTCCTCAAGAAAACACTTGTTTCACACTCTACATGAACATGCAGAGTTATTTTTTGGCCCAGTGCACTGGAATCTTATTTTTTTATGTATTTTTTTAACAAAAAGAAACAATATTCTTGGCAAGCCTTCGTTTTGTTTCTTGTTTTTTTTTTATTTGTTTTTTAATCATTTTCCCACAAGCAAGGCAGTGCCACCACTAGTGTGCAGAGGGTAGTAGTGAGAGAAAAGACTAGATGCAGGGAGTATTAAAGAAAGGATAAAAGTTGAATTGAATTCAAGAAAATAAATGATGGCACTTGACATTGCATTTAAATTTTTGGCAATTGCAGCTATCAGGGAAGCAAGTAAATGGAAGGGAGTTCCACAGGAGGGAAGTGCAAGAAAATGAATTTTTGTAGTATGAGTGGTGGTTATATTTAATGATTTCAATGGTAAAAGAGTCAGACCTTGATGCCTATCTAGGCAGTCAGTTAAATGCCATACGTGATACACACTTGGGCAATCATGTCTCGAAAAAGACATGACTGACTGGGCAGAAGATTATCCCGCAGTTGGTTGCCATTGCTTTCTGTGGTAGACTGGTTGCCAGCCAAGGTTATAGAACCCAATCTGTCCTGTTATTTAACCCATAACTGGAGGGAAGAGATGGATAAATACCTTTCCCAAGGATATTTGTGCATAAGTGAATGCAATGAATTCAACTGGGATTCAAACTCGGCTCCCCGGTTTCTCATTCCAAGCCAATATCCACTGCACCACAAACCTACATCCCCAATCTAGTAGCATGCTTAAATTCATGTGGTTAGAGCACCAGGGGAAAAAAGCTCGTTAGAACAGTTGTCATGAAAATATTTGTTGAAAAGGCAGAGAGAAGCCATGTTATATCAGTGAGAAAGTTGAAATGCCAAGTCAGGAATGATTATATTTCAGATCATTCATGGGATTTTTTTGAGAACTTCAAGATGAATAGCAGGAGCACCAGGCCAGACATAGAAAAAGTAGTCAATGTACAGATGAATGGTAGATTTTTAATGTGAAAGATGGATTCTGACAGGAAAAACTTTCTGGCCTGACACAGTGATCTAATTTCCCTAGCGGTAGATGGATCTATAGATTCAATGTAGTCACTCCACTTCAGGTCAATTTGAAAATGTAAGGCCAAGGAGATGCAGTGTGCTGCTTTCAAGGAGACTAGCATCAGCCATGCTGATGGTGAGCACAGAAGTTTCTCTTTGGTGGTTAAAGGAGAGAAGTTTTGTTTTTGAAGCATTTAAATTTACAAGCCATTTCTTGCCCCAGTTAACCACTGACTAGAGATCCATTTTAAAAGCAGCAGCCAGCTTTACTTTGTCAGCTTTTCTATTGAGACAGGAGTAAATGGTCGTATCACATTTTCCATCATTCAATATATATTTGCAGGCCAATATACAACCCACAACAATTATGGCCTAAGTGATCCACAAGTGATTTTTTAAATCTGATGTTCCTTAAATTGAGAGACAATTAATCAAGGTTTTACTGTGTGACAATTCTTATGAGACAGAGGTAGACATTTTTATAATTTTATACATTAATACTTTCATGCTGATATTGCTTCCATTATAAGACTAATACTGAAAAACATGTTGTTATGCTTTGCAATGATTAGAAATATAATAAAATAATAACTGGTTCTTGTGGAATAAATAGTTTCTGAAGGAAAGAAAATAGTAGTTTCAAATGTTCTACTTTTTGTAATCATTTCCCATCTTTGGCTTCAGCTATGAGCATGGCTCTATCTTACATACACAAAAAATAAAACTGTATTTCTTTCGATTTAAGAAAATAAAAATAAGAAAAATTTCCCCAAATACATAATTTTGTATTCAACCGTACATAAAATGTAGCGATAAGCTGTTCTGAGGCTGATTTCAAAAAAAGGTAGAACTTCAAAGAGATTTTTTCAAAAAATGAATTATATATCGACAAATATTAAAAAAATAAAAAACTAAGTATAGATTATTAGATCTATTTTAAGAAATAAAAATTCTCATTTACATCACTGACTTGGTGTACCTTCAAAAGTTTTTCGGAATTTTATTGAAGAAAGTGGGAATGGATGTGACGATTATTAGTATCATGAAATTTTCTAAAAACTTCTTAGTAACTCTACTTGGTTCAATTCTCTACTAGTCTGGCCTTTTTTTTACCAAATGTTAAATATTCTTATTTATCTCCCTTGGTTTTTTCCTGAAGGTTAATTTTGACAGTTCGGAAATGATACAGGGAAGCTCACTGTTTTCCTTTTGTTGTTCTTTTTTTCTTTTCATTTTTTTTTTTTTTGTTAAAAATTAAAATTTTAAAAATAGTGGATTGAAAAAAATTGAATTTTGGAAAAATATTGTATAAAAAAAGAAAAAATCATATAAAGTATTTGCTGTGTGCTTCATTATGTTGCGTTCACTTTCACAATAATGTCCTTGGAAAATGTATGAATCCATTTCTTCTCTCCATCCCTAGCTATGGGTTAAATAGCAGGTTACACTGAGCTCTCTAGCTTTGACTGGCAACTGGTCTAAGAGAAAGAAAACTCTAAATTATACACTAAAGACAAGATAACAGGAAACCACTCCATTGACTTTTCCAAAAATGCATTGCAATTCACAAATAAAGATTAAAAGAAATCTGTGGAGAGTCATGATTGCCTATGTCCTGGAGAAATATCATTCTAAAAATATTTTATGCTAAAAAGTAAAATTTTCAGAATAATAGGTGAAAAATATTTGAAATATATTCAAAAAATATTGTATGAGATATCTAGTAATAATGTTAAGTATGTTTTAGGTGCTTCATGATAAACAACAATCATTACAAATCATTACTGTTTGAAGCAAATATTTTTAGACAAATATAATAAAGTGCTTTAAGAATTATAACGCTTGTAACTCAAGATTTAATACCAAATCTACAAATACAAAAAATATATACAAATCTACCATCCACCCATGCATTGAATACTGCTGCCATATCTGGTTGTGTGCTCCTGCTATCCACCTAGGCATCCTTAGGAAAATTCAACGGAGAATCTGTAATGTGGTCACTTTCTCACCAGCTCAATGTGGCTTCCCTGTGTCTCTTCTACAAATACTTTCATGGCTTCTGCTCAGATGAACTTAGCTCACTGGTACCCCCCATACATGAATTTGCAACTAGATCCCACCCTTTTACTGCGAAACCAATAAATTGTAAATGCAAATTCTACTCCAGCAGCTACTTCTCTCACACTTCCCACCTGTGGAATTCATTTCTGTTTACCTGCTTTCCCGACAGCTACAATCTTCTAGAATTCAACTGTAAAGTTAATAGTCATCTCCTATCTCACTAACTTGCATCCTCTCTCTCTCTCTCTGAGTATAGCCCTAAACTGCATTCGGCAGCAAGGCCTCTGATTTGTAGGTTGTGAGGAGCTTGGAACCAACGTTTCATTGCTGTTGTTCCCAGGTCCACCCTGACCCGGAGTGGTAGCACCTTTTAGGGTCCCAGCTATGGGCAAATAGTTACCCCCCCCCACCAAACTGGGGTCAAAAAGTAGTATAAAAATAGACTTTCATAGAAAATATACATTTTTGAATGAAAAATATTACCAACAATACATTTTTGAAAGAAAAAAAAATTATTGCCATGTACATTTTTGAAGACAAAATTAGAAGAGATTTTCAGTTTCTAAAATAAAACATTTAATCAAAATCTGACTAAATCCATCTTTTTATTATAACTGAACATTTTAAATACCTTAAAACTTCACCTTTTTGGCATTTAATAACCCACAAAGGTTTATATGCCGTTAAACAAAACTCAAACTCTCTCTCTCTCTCTCTCTCTCTCTCTCTCTCTCTCTCTCTCTCTCTCTCTCTCTCTCATGCTCATTTCTTTGTCCACTCCACTCTCATCAGTATTCTCATCCTTCTCCTACCCTTTTCCTGACACCCCTTGTAACCTGTCACTCTTTCTCATAATTTACCTCCTATGTAACCCCCTGCTCAACAGTGGCAGTAAAATGCCTTGCTTGGGGCAACACTATTATAAAAAAAGCCCCCAAAACTGTGTTTTCTCATCCATTTGCTAAAGCTCAAGCTTGCTAAGTTGGTTATGCATTGTTCTCCTTTTCTGCATTGTTATTATGCATTGTAGGTTATGCATTGTTTTCTCTAAGCCTTCTTTTCTCATTATATGCCCTGGAAACTTTCCACTATGTCTTCCTGATGTTATGTATAAGTGTCCTTTTCATTTTCATTTTCTCTCAAACATTCTGATTGGTCACATATCCAGTTCATGGTATCTTCAATATCCTTCTATAGAACCAATTTTCTGTTACTTCAAGTCTCTTCGTCAACTGCAAGGTGAATGTCCAGCTTTCACTGTCATATAGAAGCACTAATATTACAGAACAGTTTTTCAAAGATCTTTGCAGATATATTTTGTCATTTGATATGTGCATTGGAGTGCAGTGGATATCAGCTTGGAACAAGAAATTGGAAAAACAAGTTTGAATTCCAGTCGAATTCTTTGTATTCATTTATGTACAAATACTATTGGAAAAAGTTTTAATCTCTCTCTTCTCCCTCCAGATATGGGTTAAATAGCAGAACAGATTGCTTCTATAGCCTTGGTTGACAACCAGTCTACCACACAAACTAATGGCAACTTACTGTGGGAAAATATTCTGCCCAGTCAGTCATGTCTCTTTCAAGACATGATCGGCCAAACATGTATCATGCATGGCACTTAACTGACTGACTGATGTTCTATCCATGGCATTGAGTATTTTAACCAAAAAATATAACATACCTTTAAACTACATTTTATCATATATATAGAAGCGAACATGAAGATCAGAACGATGTTAAGAAAAAGTCTAAATATGAAATAAATTTTTATTTTAAAGATTCAAAGAACATTTTATCAAGAAAAAAGTTAACTGACCGATATCACTGAGGGTGCAAACTGTTGCATAATAATAGCAATAGATGTAATAATAATAAAATCATTGTCTTTAGATGTATACACAAAATAAGCATTGTAGTAAAGGTCTGTATATAATAAAAATGCTTTTCATGTACTCTAATATGTTATTATTATTGCTGTTATTGTAGTAGCTTTAATAATAAAAATAATTAAATAATAATTTTTCTCTTAAATGTACATGAAATAAACTTTGGAGTAAAGTTCTTTTGATATCTTCAATAATTAAACAGATAATAAAGGACATCTATTTCAAGTTAATGTATTTACTCGTAATAGATAATAAGATTACAATTGAAATGTTTCTGACATTTGAACAGAATATCTTTAAAAATAACAAATTAAGGATCTTCTGCTTTTATATCAGAACACATACACTTAAACATTATTTGAGGTGTTGTGGAGTTTGTTTTTTTTTTTTTGCATTGGAGGTTAGTATTTGTGCTAAATTCAGTCCTAATAGGTTCAACGTACAAAACGTTAGGAACTTTATATAATATGTACTCTGCAGTGTAATCTTGCCAGGTCGCTGTCTACTTTCATATTATACTGTTGACTACTAACATCCAATATTGACTGACCCTTGTTCCTCTTACTACTCCAACTTAAATTTAGGTGGAAGAGTCTATTCCCTATAGAATAGGTGTGTTTCACCATAACATGAGCAATATTCAGAAATTCTTTTATGTATTCAGCTAACTTTAAGCGAAAATGACTATTGTCAGTGTTAAAGAGGTAGAAAGATTTTTATTATGGCTGCAGATTAAATTATATTTAATAAAATAATCAAATTCTTTTTTTTTAAATCCAGTTAATGAAATATTTGTTATCTGTATCAAAATACTTTTCATAATTGTTTTCTTTTTCAAAATATATTTAATTAAATAATTATTTTTTGTTTTAAAATATTGTTGTATCATGCAATGAAGTGATACACAGTGAAATGTAGATAAACTACTTTATTACCAGAGTAGTACAACTAAAAGGTATGTACAATATTTATAGTCTCTCGCAGTAGTAGGTGTTACTTCATGAAGTTCGTAATAATGAAAACTCCTGTGCTAAGCGTACATTGTCTTTTATACATCTGGGTGACCCACAACACAACAAATATATTTAATGAAAAAAGTATTTTCTTTTTCAAAATATTTTTAATGAGATAATTATTTTCTTTTATAAAATATATTTAATTAAATAATTATTTTTTTGTTTTTAAATATATTTAATGAAAGAATTATTTTCTTTTTCAGAATATAATTAATGAAACAATTATTTTCCTTTTCAAGAAATTTTTAATCAAATAATTATTTTGTGTTTTAAAATATATTTAATGAAATACTTATTTTCTTTTTCAGCAAATGAAAAAGTGAAAGATATTAAGTTAAAACCAAAATCATCAGCACAAATGGTAAGTACTTAGAATTTTTTTTTTTTCTTGTCATCATAATTCTTATTTAAACAAGCAGGAGAATGTATTTATCATTTGGTCACACTCACATACACACTTTTAAAAGGCTGGTAAAGAAATATGTGAGATTCTATTTGAAAGTTCCTGAAAAAAACCTAAAACAAATTATATTACTAATCTAATAACTATTATTTACTTTGTTTGGGCTGTTGTCCTCATTTTATTTCCATATTCATAATATTTCAGATGTTTTACACTCCGGCTTTCTTCAGGTGATATTTGTTAGAATTTGAAATTAAAGCCGTTATTTAGTCCACGGAGGTAGATTGTTCTAATTCCACCTGGCATGCCTTTGGATATTTTAGTTTTAGTTAATTCCCTTTGATAACTCAATTCTCCAAGTTTTCATTCTCCCTGCTGTGGTCAGGGACTGAACTCACAACTCTTTGGGATAAGTCACTTTCAGATCGATTAGCCAATGCTTTTTATCCACTGAACAATGTGTCCTTGAGATATCCAAAGGCATAGCACGTGAAATTAGAACAATCCACCACCATGGACTAAATAAAGGATTTGGTTTGAAATTCATAGAAATATCATTTGAAGAATAATAATGTTTTTCAGATTTGGTCACTACCCACTTAAAAATAGACAGTTATCTCTGCATTTGTTCTAAACTTCAAAAGCAATTCTGATTTCTTCTTCATCTCTCCAATACTGCTGATTTTCCCAATGTAGCAACAGCCATTTTGTCTCCAGTTCATAGCCATGAATCCAATTTTTATTGCATGTTATGATTCTAAAAAGGAAAGTTAGTTCATCATGAGTTAGAAGGGATATAAACTTCACAGCAGCAAAACGCATATTCAGGTATACTGCAAGGATCTCCCGGCAAATTCCATAATTTATTCCAGACATATAAGGGAACTGATCAACTGTTCAATGATAATCCTCATGTATGAATTCCCTTTTCTTTTTTGTTTTAATTTTTAGCATTTTCTGATCTTTGGTTTCCTGAAAACTCACCTTGATTGAACAGTTGACTTGTCTTGAAATGTGTGTACCACTCAAAAACTTCTGTTTGACCTAAAGAAGGGGAATTATCTGATCCTTCCTGTTTTGCATAGCTGAATGGGAGATAGATTGATTGTATTGAAGCTGTCATTCAAAATATCTCAGAGTCAAGGGCATTTAACATTAAGACAAGACAGGCTTAAAATGACTGATAGAAAGACAAGATAATAGTTTGCAATTCCCTTTTGCAGAAACGGGATTGTCACCTTGGTATATGTTCATGTGTGCTTGTGATAAACGAGGTTCAAAGTTCATATATTTCCTGAATACAACGGAGAATCTGTAACATGATCAATACTGACTTGGCAGACCGGCTGCAACCACTCTCTCACCGGCGTGATGTGGCTTCCCTGTGCCTCTTCTACAAATACTTTCATGGCTTCTGCTCTGATGAACTTAGATCATTGGTGCCGCCTAGGTATGAATTTACATGAGATACTAGATTAGCAACTAGGTCCCACCCTTTTACAGTAAAACAGATAAGATGTAACTGTAATTTCTACTCCAACAGCTTCTTTTCTCGTGCTTCCCGCCTGTGGAATTTCTTTCCACATGTCTGCTTTCCCGACAGCTACAATCTCCAGGAGTTTAAATGTAAGGTCAATAGACACCTCCTATCACACTAACTTGCATCTATTCTCCCAACACTCTCACCATCTACCCAACCCTCATTCTCGGTATCCTTACCCGTGTATCACCCTCCTTCTGATGTTTCCTATATCTAACCATCCTTTCTCACCACTCTATGTAACCCCCTGCACAATAGTGGCAGTGAAATGCCTTGCTCGGGGTGAAACGATTATGAAAAAAAAAAGAAGTATGTATTTAGAGCAAGCAACTTTTATCTGATGATTAGATTTGAAACTTACTCTGCAGGTTCAACACCTTCCTTGTACATCAAAAAGTACTTGAGATCAAGACATATCCAGAAATAAAGACATCTTTATGCAGAATACTAACCTTTTTATTGCATCTTTTTTAGTGTTCTTAATATATCTTTTATAACATTTCTTTTTCAAGAGTTTCTGGAACTCTTCATAAACACTTCAAGACTTGCTTCTGTAATTTCTGTAAACCTGCATTTATTTTTTTTAAGCATCACAATATCCGATTACCACATTCAAATCCAATCTCTAAGACTAAGAACAATTTACATTAACATGAGGGAAGTAGGAAGCCAGGAATAGGAGCAAAAGACCTTCAAGCATACATGTTTACTTAAATGGGTTTTAGCATGGAGATAAATATGGATGTTTATAATATACATGTATATATATATATATATATATATATATATATATATATATATTCATTTGTAAACAAGTTATGACATGACCTAGGTTTCTACCATGTGATGCCTTCAGGCAATTTGCAATAACTGATTTTACTGTTTACCTTTTTTTTAAGAACATTCACGTAACGGTGATTTTTTTTTTTTTTTGAATGCTCATGTGAGAGGGAATTTTTGAATGCGCAATTTTTAAAATTACAAGAAATTATGTTTTCATCCATGGTTGTATGAACCTAATAGTTATTTTTAGTATGGTTACACTTAGTCATAATTTCTGTTCTTTCATTCAATAGTTCTTTTTTGTTTGGGAATAGCATAATCTCTAACTTTTCTTCCTGGCACAGTCTACATATTTTGCCACCGTTGTAAGGCTTGGCTGTTTTCACTATACTCCATGTTCGTCTTGGTCTTTTTCATATTTTAATTTCAATTAATTTAATTTCAGTATATATATACATATATATATATATATATATATATATATATATATATATATATAGGTGCATGGATGAATGATTAGAACATTTGCTTTCTGACTAAAAAGTCATCATGACTTTATAAAGAATGTGTCATTCAGCAGTCTTTTTATTAGTTTCCCTCAAGTATACAGACCAGTAGACAAAATAAATACTGTTCAAAATAAAGCATCAGACTCAGATATAGATATCTACTAAAAATAATGTTTGGAGTAATAAAAATGTCAGATTAAAAAAGTAAAATCCATTAATTCATTAGAAATATGTATAGAGAGGGAGACATAAAATATCACTCAATAAATCATGGGCCTAACTAATAAAACAACAACTTTTTAGGGCATTATATAGAGAATTCCTGAATGTGATGATTAAGGCATCGAACTCAGCATCTGCTGAGTTCGATGCCCTAATCAACACATTCAGGAATTCTTCTCTTCATAATCACCATTAGACTAATACTGCTCTTTCTGAATCCTTTGCACTGTTCTCAAATTGACACCCAAAAACTCGGACATGTGTATATTAGAGCTTTCGTCATGAATGCAAAGCAGTACAGCATGCCATTTTCAAATATCTGGCAAAGTGAATTGCATCATGTTTTCTTTTTTTTTTTTTCACAGACAGTGCCCAACTGATTCTACTATACTGTGCAGTTGACAAAATAAAAACAAACAATGCCCATGTACAAAATAAAAAACATAAACGAGTGACAATTTATCCATCGCACCCCGTGTATTATGTATTGATCTATTTTTTATCTAACTGTTATCATTTCAACCAGTGACAAAATCTGAAAATGAATGTACGATAGAAAAGCAAAAATAAATGTAGCCATCATCAAAATCACTACCAAAATTGTATCTCTTTTTTTGTGTGTAGATTATATTAACTAAACTGTACACATCATTTTTTTTGTCCTGGTAAGTCCACTTTCTGCTTAATTATTCAAATAAAATGCATCCAACAAGAAAGCATTGCATAAATTAATTTCCTCTACATTTTTCCAGAAGCCAACAAGATCTTTTAATATTTTTTTCTGACATTCCATCAATTATTTCAACAATTATATGTTTGTGCCAAAACGTGGCTTGCTTCCTTCATGATTTTGTTGTTTCAGGAAAAGTCTGATTTCTTTTTTTGTTTTAGATTCTACTGAATTTTTTTTTATCTAAATTTCATTTTCCAGCTTTTAACAATCACAAAGAAACTTAAAAATAAAAAAAAAACCAAATTACTTTTTGAATTCTCAATTTTTGTTCTTATTCCTGTTCAACTGCTTTCACCATTTCTAATTTCTATGTAAATTCAAAACAAATACCTCTACATCAATAAATTGATCACTCTCTCTCTCCCTCTCTGTGTGTGATTGTGCATATATATATATATATTTTTTTTTTAATCATTTCACCCCAAGCAAAGCATTCCACTGCCACTATTGCGCAGGCGGTTACATACGGGAAAGTGATGAGAAAGAGCGGTTAGTTATAGGAAATGTCGGAAGGAGGGTGATAGACAGATGAGGATACCAAGGATGGGGTTGGGTAGATGGGAAGAGTGTTTGAGAGAAAGGATGCAAGTTAGTGTAATAAGAGGTGTCTATTGACCTTACATTTAAATTCCTGGAGATTGTAGCTGTCGGGGAAACAAGTATGTGGAAGGGAATTCCACAGGCAGGAAGTGTGAGAAAAGAAGCTGTTAGAGGAGAAATTGCGGTTATATTTTATCGGTTTCACTGTAAAAGGGTGGGACCTCGTTGCTAATCTAGTATCTCATGCAAATTCATACCTAAGGGGCACCAGTGATCTAAGTTCATTGGAGCAGAAGCCCTGAAAGTATTTACAGAAGAGGCACAGGGAAGCCACATCACGCTGATGAAAGAGTGACTGCAGCTGGGCTGCCAAGTCGGTATCAGTCACATTACAGATTCTCCATTGTATTTTATCAAGAACCCCAAGGAGAATAGCAGAGGCACTCGACCAAATGTAGCAGCAGTATTCAATACATGGGCAGATGGTAGATTTATATATGTGCAGGATGGACTCAGACGGGAAAAACTTCCAGGCCCTGCACAGAGAACCGACTTTCATAGCGGTGGGTTTAGCAATGGATTCGATATAGTCCTTCCACTTGAGGTCCTCTAGGTTTAAATAAGAATTTATGCATATTCCATGAATACAGTTCCCGCAAAAAACCATCACACAAACCTTTATCAACCATAGTTGTGGCAAACAACTAACATAAAACTCTAGATTATGTTACTAATATATTACAGGCACAAAAATGTTTAACTTTATTTTATTCTTCATTTGGAAAGGGCACAAGCTTGACCTAAAATTCTTATTTTTAATATTATTTTCTCATCATTCACCGATTTGATGTAAATAATAAAACCAATAAATGTTTTCATTTCTATTATCATTCTTATTAGTGTGATTTACTTTTATATCTTAAATTCCATTTATCAGACGATTTTAACTACATTTCTATAGCTGTATATACATGGTCAAACTTAAATATTTATTTATGTTTTTTAATCATATCACCCTGGGCAAGGCGGTAAGGCCACTGGTGTGCAGGGGGCTACGTAAGAGTGAAAAGATTGGAAAAGAGAAAGCCGGAAACCACATCCTAAACAGGGAACAAGGGATGAGCCTCTTCACCTGTTCAATAGACGTGGGTGGAGTGTGAACCGGGCGATAGTTCAGTTCAGTCTATCTACTCCAATTGAAAAAAAAATAAGGAAAAGTGAAAAGATTGGAAAAGAGAAAGCCGGAAACCACATCCTAAACAGGGAACAAGGGATGAGCCTCTTCATCTGTTCAATAGACGTGGGTGGAGTGTGAACTGGGCGATAGTTCGGTCTATCTACTCCAATTGAAAAGAAATTTTGTGTTTTTTCATTTAACACACTTCAGTGTACACCATACATGCACACAAACACATCTGTGTGTGTATATATATATATATATATATATATATATATATATATGTGTGTGTGTGTGTATATATATATATATATATTTTAATTCAGATACTTTAATCCAAGCAAAAAAAGCAGGAAGGTAAATTCCAAAAACCCGATCCTAATTAATATTAAAAATTTTATTTTAATATTAAAAAATGATATGCACACATAGGGTGCAGCAAAAATACCTTCCACATAATGCTAGGACATCAGCTAGATGACAGTTATATTGCCAGTAATGTCTTACCATTATGTGGGAGGTAATTCTTGTGGTATATGTAGGAGGTATTGCTTTGACACAATATATACATATATAGATATATATAAGAAGAAAATCTGATGTTTGGTCATCTGATCAAAATTTAAGTCGTTTAGGCTGGGAACTTTTCAGCACCAACTTGTGTATGAGTCTGTGTGTGTGTGTGTGTGTGTGTGTGTGTGTGTGTGTGTGTGTGCTTAATGTATACACACTTCCATAACTTTTATATTACTATATACAAAATATGTATATATTTAAGAATGCGTGTTTCAATGTAAGTACTGTAAAGCAAGCAAACATGGCTACATTGACTTTGCTTTTTTAGTTGATAGTGGTGTACTTTGCTACAAAACACATCTTCACTATTTCTAGAGATTTACACGCAGTAAAAAAATCATCCCTGCTTGTATCTGGATATTTTTATCTGTGTCAGGCAAAAAAAATAAAAAATAGATTTAAGATTGGATTGTCAAAAGAGAAACATGTAGTGAGAAGGTGTGAGGTAGGATTTTTTAAAAGATTTATAACAGAATCAATGGAGAAATGTTCAATGTAAAAGAAATACTGTTTCTGTATATTACTAAAAAGCAGTAATTCAGAACTTGTGGTTCTACTTGGTACTCAAAAACCTCAAATATATAAATTTTATTCTTTAATGTTTCTTCCTTGCACATTGCCAATGAATCATTATATCTCTCTCAGTTTGTTAAGCAATATCAATCCGTATCCATCTATTTCACTATATATATATATAAATATAATATATATATATATATAGAGAGAGAGAGAGAAAAGGGGAGAGATAATTAGGAATATATATGATAAAATATAGCTTTAAGGCAGGTGGTATTTATAGATTAATATGTATATATATGCTAAACATAATCATCAGGCTATATATATATATATATATGTTTGAATATCAAATACTTCATTCTTTTTTAGGATACACACGTATCTATATATCTATATATATATATATATATATATATGTGTGTGTGTGTGTGTTAAAATGTAGTTTTAAGGTATGTTATATTTATTTGTTAAAGTACTCAATGTCATGAATAGAACGTCAGTCAGTTAAGTGTCATATGTGATACACGCTTGGGTGATCATGTCTTGAAAAAGACATGATTTACTGGGCAGAAGATTATCCCACAGTAGGTTGTCATTACTTTCTGCTGTAGACTGGTTGCTAGCTAAGACTTTAGAACCCAATCTGTTCTGTTATTTAACCCATAACTGGAGGGAAGAGATGAATTAATACCTTTTCCAAGGGTATTTGCACATAAGTGAATGCAAAGAATTCAACGGGAATTTGAACTTGGCTTCCCTGATAGTGTACAGTGAGTTCAAGTGGTAACAAAAGAGTGCTCAATATGTAATAACAGCTAAAATTTATACTACTAATAATTTTTGTTAGTATTTGTCTATATTTCTGAGAAAAGGTAGTATTTACATTATTCGGACTATTATCCTCATCTTTATTGCCATTTGTACAATGTTTCAGTCGTTGTACACTCCGGCCTTCTTCAAGTGCTAGGAATAACGAATCAAACCATTTATTACAACCACTGGGGTATATCATTCTCATTCTTTGTGAAGTAATGCCTCGATTAGAAGTCATAAGTTATCTCCCTCCAACCCTGCAAGTTACTTGTTCACCACTGCTATAGCGTGGTATTGAACTCACAACTCTTTGGGTCAAGTCACTGGAACTAACCAACATCTATATCCAGTAGGTTATGAGTCTAATTGAGGCATTACTATACAAGGAATGAGAATGATACACCCCCAGTGGTTGTAATGAAGGGTTTGGTTTGAAATTCCTAGCACCTGAAGAAAGCCAGAGCATACAACGGCTGAAACATTGTACATAGATGAGGACAATAGTCCAAATAATGTAAATACTGCAATTTTTTTTTTATTCATCATTTTGTTCAACTCTTTTTTATGAGTTGTACCAAATGATGAAAAAAAAATGCATACTTATTATCAGTATATATATATATATATATATATATATATTTTAATTCAGATACTTCAATCCAAGGGAAAAAAGCAGGAAGGTAAATTCCAAAAACCCGATCCTAATTAATATTAAAAATTTTATTTTAATATTAAAAAATGATACAGGAAGAGAGCTCCATGTAATAAAATATTACAGAGCAAATATATATTAAAAAAGGATTAATTCAAAGATGTTGAATGGCCATTTCGATATGAAGATCCCCACGGGAGATAATACATCACCTCAGCAACAGAAAAATCCTTTCAGAAACTGAAAGGATTTTTCTGTTGCTGAGGTGATGTGTTATCCCCCGTGGGGATCTTCATATCGAAATGATCATCCAACATTATTGAATTAATCCTGTTTTAATTTATATATATATCCTTAAACAGAATGGACATCATAATTATCCCAACCCGAGGAACCTTTCGGCCAACACTTATCAAGGACAAAACAGAGGATTACTTACAGTACTGGGAGAAGATGGAACTCATTTAAAAGTAAACTTTAATGAAAAAAAAAATATTAAAATGTAAGGGGGGTGTATACATATAATTCCACAAGAGTGAAATAAAAAGGAAAAAATGTTACACTCACAAACTCTCCAGTAAATATAAGGAGCGGAGAAAACACTCTTTTAATATTGTTTTTTTCATTAAAGTTTACTTTTAAATGAGTTCCATCTTCTCCCAGTATTGTAAGTAATCCTCTGTTTTGTCCTTCTTTAACCCTTTATAATAAAGCCAACGAAGCCCTTGATAAGTGTTGGCCGAAAGGTTGCGATAATTATGAAGTCTGTTCTGTTTAAGGTTATTAGTGCTTTCTGTGGGCACAAATCATTATTTGTATATATATATATATATATATATATATATATATATATATATATATAATTGTTTCACCCCAAGCAAAGCAGTACTGCCACTGGTGTGCAGGGGGCTACATGAGAGAAGAACAAAATGAAAGAGGGACAGGTTAAAGTGAGTGCAGAGAATGGATAAGAGAAGGATGGGAATATTGGTGTAAAGAGAGTTACGTGAAAGTAAAATGAAAAGAGAGAAGAATAAGATTCAGGGACTTACTTCGGTCTTAGCAGACTTTGAATTATACCACTTTGTTTCCTCCACATGAATCGACTGACCTTTCAACCACCTAATGAATATTCATAATCATTCTTAAATTTAAATGCCTTGATAAGTTAATGACATCCTTACTCTTGTATATAAGCAACTGCAACAAACTATATCCTACATTTGCCTTCATAAGGTCTCTCAAAGGCTGAAGCATATCAGCTAAGAATAGTTTTTCCTCTTGTCATTTTATTCATTTTGCTCGTTCACCGATACACTTTATCTGAAAATAATTTACATACAGTTAAGTGCCATATGTGAAACACGCTTGGGTGATCATATCTCGAAAGAGACATGACTGACTGGGCAGAAGATTATCCCACAGTAGGTTACCATTGCTTTCTGCGGTAGACTAGTTGCTAACCAAGGCTATAGAACCCAGTCTGTTCTATTATTTAACCCATAACTGGATGGAAGTGATAGATTAATACCTTTCCCAAGAGTATCTGCACGTAAGTGAATGCAATGAATTCAACTAGAATTCGAACTCAGCTCCCCAATTTCTTGTTCCGAGCGGATATTCACTGTGCCACAACATTCATTTACACAAATCTTTTGTATATTTAGGCAGCAAATGTTCTTTAAGGTAAATATTATTAAAAAATGGAAATTTGTCTAGATTAATTATAATGATTGACTTTTTTAAAAAAGTGAAAAGCCTGGACTATATTTCTGTTTTTCCAGTATTTTTCTTCAGAAATGAACTTGGAACAATTTCTGATTGGGATGTTCTCCTCTTCGTAGAAGGATTCTCTGTAATTTAATAAGCAACATGGCATTTTCGGACCTCAGAAGAATGCATAAAACCACTCATACCTGTATGTGTGCACTTTAAATTTAATAAAACTATAATGTCAGATACAGTTTTACAAAAATATGGTGTTGTAATATGCACATATCTGGGAAGGATTTTAACAGAGGACAGTAAATAAGACACAGGAATCCTAAGGTGAATTTGAATAGCAAAAATGCCTTCCAAATGTTAAGGAAAGTATTAAGAAACATAAAAATTTCATTGTACATGGCAGTGACCACTGTATAATTTCTTCACAGATAAAAAAGAAACAAAGCAAAAAAAGATGTAGTTCTAACAAAGCATGCCAAGCATACCATAGATGGAGCATGTTAGTAATTAGAAAATTTTTAAAAAATAATCATAAAGAAAGAGTTGAAATTTCTCAAATATATAATGAGGAAATAGGCTTGGAAAATTTGATACTCACAGAATCTACTGAAAGCAAGAAGAAACCAGTGAGTATCCTACCTAAATGTATAGAACAGGAAGTGGGGAGCATAGTAAAAAATAAACATTGTTAAGAGCCACAAAGAATAGGAATTTATGGAGAGCCCATTGTGATTGCCCATGTTCTGAAGGTACCCAGTACATAAAGAAGATGTACTTATTAATATTGTTGAGTTGGTAGATAAGTAACTAAGCTACTTGATGATCTAACTGTGGCAAGAAACAGACTGGTCTTCCAATCATAAACCAGCCTTCAGCATATGCATAATATGCTCAAATCTTTCAAAATAAGTGAAGGATATATTTAAAAAATTTATATGTATGCACACAATTACAATAATATTTAATATAAGTTTTAACATAGATTCATAAATAAGAATAGGGCAGCTTTGAGATTACTACACTCAATTTACACTATATTATATATATATTTTTTACCTTCTCTCTCTTTCTGCAGATACATACATATATTATATATATTATATATATCTATATATATATAGATAGATAGATAGATATAACTGCATCATATAAAAAGCATACATTTATCTTTTAGTATGTTCAAAATTCTATATCTTTTAGATAAAAAACATATATTTTCATTTATCTACTTGCTTCCCTATCTACTTATTTTACTCTCTCCATTTATCTATCTAGCTATCTCAGTTTCCATATCTATCTATCTATCTATCTATCTATCTATCTATCTATCTATCCTAGTCTTCATACTAATGTATCTGTTGATCTCATTCTTTATTCCTATCTATCTATCTATCTATCTATCTACATATCTATCTATCTATCTATCTATCTATCTATCCTAGTCTTCATACTAATGTATCTGTTGATCTCATTCTTTATTCCTATCTATCTATCTATCTATCTATCTATCTATCTATCTATCTATCTATCTATCTATCTATCTATCCTAGTCTTCATACTAATGTATCTGTTGATCTCATTCTTTATTCCTATCTATCTATCTATCTATCTATCTATCTATCTATCTATCTATCTATCTATCTATCTATCCTAGTCTTCATACTAATGTATCTGTTGATCTCATTCTTTATTCCTATCTATCTATCTATCTATCTATCTATCTATCCTATCTTCTATACTAATGTATCTGTTGATCTCATTCTTTATTCCTATCTATCTATCTATCTATCTATCTATCTATCTATCTATCTATCTATCTATCCTAGTCTTCATACTAATGTATCTGTTGATCTCATTCTTTATTCCTATCTATCTATCTATCTATCTATCTATCTATCTATCTATCTATCTATCTATCTATCTATCTATCTATCTATCCCAGTCTTCATACTAATGTATCTGTTGATCTCATTCTTTATTCCTATCTATCTATCTATCTATCTATCTATCTATCTATCTATCTATCTATCTATCTATCTATCTATCCCAGTCTTCATACTAATGTATCTGTTGATTCATTCTTTATTCCTATCTATCTATCTATCTATCTATCTATCTATCTATCTATCTATCTATCTATCTATCTATCTATCTATCTATCTATCCTAGTCTTCATACTAATGTATCTGTTGATCTCATTCTTTATTCCTATCTATCTATCTATCTATCTATCTATCTATCTATCTATCTATCTATCTATCTATCTATCTATCTATCCTAGTCTTCATACTAATGTATCTGTTGATCTCATTCTTTATTCCTATCTATCTATCTATCTATCTATCTATCTATCTATCTATCCTAGTCTTCATACTAATGTATCTGTTGATCTCATTCTTTATTCCTATCTATCTATCTATCTATCTATCTATCTATCTATCTATCTATCTATCTATCTATCTATCTATCTATCCCAGTTCTCACTAATGTATCTGTTGATCTCATTCTTTATTCCTATCTATCTATCTATCTATCTATCTATCTATCTATCTATCTATCTATCTATCCCAGCCTCTATACTAATGTATCTGTTGATCTCATTCTTTATTCCTATCTATCTATCTATCTATCTATCTATCTATCTATCTATCTATCTATCCCAGTCTTCATACTAATGTATCTGTTGATCTCATTCTTTATTCCTATCTATCTATCTATCTATCTATCTATCTATCTATCTATCTATCTATCCTAGTCTTCATACTAATGTATCTGTTGATCTCATTCTTTATTTCTATCTATCTATCTATCTATCTATCTATAGACTGATTAAGCATATAAAATCGTACCTTTGTAAATTTGACATTCTGAGTTTGCTATACATTATGAAACTCAGGTGCTGGATTACTATTGGGGAAACGAGTTGTGTATCTCTGCTGAATTTGACAAAATCAATACCTCCATAGAGAACTGTGTAGAAATATCTTCCTCCAGTTTCCAAAGCATACTTGTGCTGCCAAGCCAACTCTGCAAGCAGCAGAATCATTTATCACCATTATTAGAAAAGGCAACACTTTTGGCAGCTGTCATTATCTGTGTTATGACCAGACTGCAAAATAACACTCATGATAGCGGTCCAAATAAGTCTGCTACAACCTGATAATAATAACTGCATTAGAACCTATGAACAGGTATCTTTGGTGTTGGTCTTTTTCACACAATATTCCACTTCCTTCGATTCATTCATTTCTTAAAAAAAAGCTATGCTGTATCAAACAATATCTTAATACATATACATTTGTACCTACAAAATGTACTCACCACATTTTTCTTTTACTTTTTTATATATGGCCTAAGTGCCACTCAAAGTAGAGAGTTAATGAATAAGATTGTTGAACTGAAGTAGGCCATGCTGCATCCATGTATAGAAAGAATTAAGATATAATTGTTTTGGTCTGTCAGCACAGAAGGTAGAATGTAACCTCTTCTATTGCATTCATTTTCACACCAATGCCCAAAGAACAGGCCCAGTTTTATCTCTTCTTTTCCAACTATGGATAAATAGCAGGGTAGAAAAATTCTCTAGCCTTGACTGGCATCCAGTCGAGGAGAAGACATCTGAATTTAGAATTGTGGAGAAGGAAATGGGAAAGCAATCTTTCTCAAGTAGTTAGTAATGGTAATTTACAGACAAAGAAAATGAAGCTGTGGAGGTCCATGATCACCTGTTTCATTACACGTGTCAGGAAGGGAATATATTAATGCGTGATGTTATTAATGAAGTTTTTTTTCTAATCATTTCATTCCAAGCAATTCATTAAAGCCACTAAGATGCAAGGGTTTAGTGTAAGAGAATGAGAAAACTTTAATGAAGAGAAAGGACAATAAAAGAACTGATTTCAGGAAGACAAAAGATGCAGATTGACATTGCATTTAAATCTTTGAAGATTGTAGGTGATGGAGTAGGAAGAAGCAGGAAGAAAGTTCCACAGGTAAAAACTGTGAGAAAAGAAACTATTAAAATAGAATTTACATTTACATATACTTAGTTCAACAATAAAACAGTGAGACCTAGTTGCTAATTTAGTAGTATGCTTCAATTCACATAGTCAAAATACAGTGGAGAAAAGATCATCAGAACATTTACCATGAAAATATTTATAGAAAAGTGTTATGGGGAAACACACCTATTCCTCAGATAATGGACTCACCCTCCTATATTAATAAGAGTTAACAGGAAGTTAACAGTAGGAGTTCTTAGGAAGTTCATAGGAGTTCTTTAGAGTTTTATTGAAGTTCAGTAGAACTACTAAGCAGTTGATATTAGTCGGCAGTTAGCCAGATACTAAGGAGTCAGCTTTTAGTGAAAGATAACCAAGTTCCTAACATTTTGGGTGTGTTAAGTTGATTAGCAACTGATATAGCACGATTATAACCTTTAGTGCGAAAACTACTCCACAACAAAAAGACAGAGGGAAGCCATGTCAAGATGGTGGGAAAGTGGCTGAAGTCAAGATGCCAGGCCAGGCCTGATAATATTACAGACTCTTTGTAATTTTTCAAGTTGTCAACAAATATAGCAGGAGCACCAGACCATATATGGCAGCAATATACAATGCTTGGAGGAACAATAGAGTTATAAATGTGCAAGATGAATTCTAAAAAGAAAAACTGTCTACTAAAACTCAGAGAAACAACTTTTCTATCAGTTTATCTTGCAAATAATTCAATATAATCCCTCTAATTAATGTTCATGGAAAACATGAGCCTAAGAAGCCATGAGCTGGTGGTTAGCATCAGCCATACTGATGGAAGGCAGACAAGATATTCTTTAGTGATGAAATGATAGTTTTGTTTTGAAGGTATTGAAATTTACAAGTCGCTTCTCCTGCCTGATTGGAGGTCATTAACTTTGAAGTACATGCCTTAACGTGGAATCTGCACATCAGAAAAGAAGGAAACATATAAGAAGTCTCTAAAATTTTTGATGCTACTTCTACATAAAGCTTGTATTTTGACGCAGTTTATCGAGAAGCCTCAAAACTCAGTGATATCATGAGGTATTACTTTACCTTAGTCATAATGAGATAATGATAAAAATTATGAAAAAAGAATATTTAATTCTCTTTTCACACATCAAATGTACACTGGTCTTACAGATGTATTTCTTAATTCTAGTCAAGAATGTTTTGCTTTTTTGTCTGTGTTTAATGAATTGGGATGTTAAGTGCAGATCAGAGAAAATAAAATTAGTCGACTGAATTTATTGATGATCTTCGGAGGTAATATCAGGTATCATTCTTCACGAGTAAACTAATTGCAGACTCTGAGTTAATGACCCAGAATATTAAGTAAACCATGTTAATGAATAACAAACAAAGATAATTTGAAACTGTTGATAATTTGGTTGAACCAATTTGACATCAACTCAAACTTTGACTCTTCATAAAACATTCCATTGTCTTTTAGTGCTCAAAAAAAATATATATCATCTCTCAGCTCGACATGGGAAAAGTTGCTAGAAACGTAAATTGGTACTTTTCAAAGTTAATCTATTTGTTCCTTTTTCTTTCTGATGTTGTCTTATGGATATTCTTGACAAACATTTTCCTTTCCTTCTTTATCTTTTTTTTATGAAACTTCTCAGAAGTGATATGAAAGAAAAACAATTTGTTATTTGATTAGTGCCATATTGAGGAAAAACCTTTGAAGAACTATTGATTTAATTTTGAAGCTTTTCAAGAATATCCTCAAAATCTTCACCACCTCTTTTTCACTCATATATATGGCACCTCCTTTGCAATAACCATTTTAACAGTAACCCTCTATCTTAAGTGATTCTCAAGCCTTGTTTTGAGTTAACTTTAGTATAAAAAAACTGTTCAAGCTTTTTCAAATTAACTTTTTATTGATCTCTGTCATCTTTTCGACTAGAAATAATTTTTTTAGAAATTAATCTTTCTCTTTCTTTTGATTATCGTTTCTTAGGTATTCTTGTGATAATTTCTAAACTTAGCTTTATATATCACAGGGGGATATAGGAGAAGAAAGATTGTGTTGTTCTGACCTAATCAGGGTGTGCTTGTTGGAAAATCAATACTCAAAATTTTGTTTTATTTATTTTTTAATGTTTTTTTTTAATTTTTAAAAACATTTTTAGAACTCTTTTTTTCTTTTTTTTTCTTTTTTATCTTTGCTTCAACAGTATTTGCCAGGAGAAAAATAGACAACTATCTCTATTACTAAGCAAACTCATCAACAGGTGTATCAAGTCAACTTCATTAATTAGGTTCTTATTTTGTCACCTGTTCACAAATGCTTTCTTTTTATAACACACCTGTA